>UYWX01000104.1:0-44522 GCA_900622495.1 Hydatigera taeniaeformis
GTCAGCCAGCACGAGCAAAACAAAACCAAAGTCCAGCTATTTTCCACTTGTTCATTAGTATCTGTGACACAATATGGAAGACCTATTCAAGTAATTGACCCGATAATAGAAATTGCTGGAACAGCAACGCAACAACTCACTGAGAAGTCCAATAGAAGAGAAGGCTTGTGATACCGCAACATATCAGATGCAAAAGCCTTAGCGCTCCCACTGCCAGAGCCTACGCACTAGGAAGTCTGAAGGTCCCTGGTTCCAATACAGTACTGCTTCCCACTACCGCGCCTGGGACCAAAAGCGTCTCAACTCTGACCTGAACCTGGCTAGCTTAGATTTGATGTGATTTGAAAAGCCATTCATCCGACAAACTGGCAAATGGAACAATGCAAAAATGTTACGCTAAGATTACAATATGGCGCTACTTTCGTAAAGTGAGCACAAAACAGCAAACAGTAGTGTTCAGACAGTTGAAGGTTATTCTTGACTTTAAACATCAGCCTCCAAAGTCCACAAGAACCCTTCGTCATTCAGTTACAGTCACACAGTAACGATAGTCTGAACCCTTGTTCACATAGCGCTTCGCGGTCACAAACCATCTTCCAGTAAAATGTTCGTTTGTAGAATTGCAACACATTTATCCCACAACGGAGATCAGCCTAATCTAGGTAACAAATTACTAAAATGACTGATTAGTTAAAGTTCCAATTGAGGGATCGATTATCGTTCGAGGCTTCTTGGATGGTGTTAAGTTTTGCATTAAAAATACAAATAAACGCTCTGTCGGAGAAAATAAACCCAGTAGTAAGCACCGAGCTTAAGACTAAGAAAGTGAAATTTCGCATGAAAGGAGTGCAATCGAACTGGGTGATACATTTGGCGTCCAGAGCACAACCCTGTGGGAGTTCGACACATCGGCGAGAAAACAATGCATCAGAGAGACGAAAAATGGAGTTGAGTTGAAAACTTTCTACAATCATATCAAATTCGATCCTCAAGCCACTCAGATGGTGATGTCTTCAGTAACTTAGTCTCAAAGGATGGTTTTAAAGGAAAAATACATGCACGATTTTAATACCTGTCTCTGGATCAGGATCAAAGTAAGGAGTGTCAACTTGAAACCATGTTAAGTGGTACGTTACTATAGAAATCGGAGTCTCAGGATGAGAAAAATCCGACTCACATCAGCTGTGGAATACAAGGCAGTCCACAGAATAAACGAAGTTCTTAACTGTTATCAAGAAAGTAAAATGATTTATGGATGCAGATATTTCACGCGGTGAAAGGGTACATAAGCCAAACTGAACACTCAATACTGAGTAACAAACGTCTACATAGGCAAATGGTACTTTCAAGTTAACCAGAAGAACACAGGTTTCATAAAGCTTATTCATTACCAAAAAGAACTTACCCGTTGCAGGAGAAAAGGGCAACTGCATAAGTGAAGCAACCAACATGTTATTACGTTAGTCGAAATAAACAAATTTGTACATAAAATAAATGGCCACTCCAGAATGGAAAAGGAAAATCACAAGGCTGATGCGTGCTCGGTCGGATAGGAAGGAATGGAAGGACGGGATGAGAGAACAATCTCCAAAAGTGTACATTAGAGGGCATAATTGAGTTGACAAGACATAACAAGACAGTAGTCTACGGTGCATCTGTAACGAAGTTATCACTGTTTGCAGCTGGTTAGGTGTTCGAGAAAAGAAACAAAGATCAAGAGCTCAAAGCAGCAAACACAGCCCACATAACATCCGCCGGAGTGCCTGTGGAACCATAATCGTTGTAATTAAGATCCATGAGAGTTCTCACGTGCTTCGTAGCCGTGTTATAATCCTGGTTTGAAAGTGTTAAGAATGCATTTTCTAGAACGTCCGCCCTCTGAGACACAACGATTAATGAGAGAAGTCGTCTGTCCATTCGCTGAATATCGGTCGTCCAATTGCATAAAAGGGCATCGTTTATTCGTTGTATTATGAGTTGCTTAGCAGGCGTATTGATGAGGGGATGAGTTGTCATGTCGAAGAGGATAAAATTCTGCTTTTCGGTAGAGCAAATCCCTTTTTCAACAAGATTTTTCGCTATTCGTTCTCGCACATTTCGCATTTGCAAGGCGATTTTAAAAGGATTCCAAGTGTCACCTAGCAATTGCGTAATAAGAAAGAACAACGTACCACTTAGATAATCAATCCAAGATTTTGCATCAGCGGGATTATTGCTGCTGATTGTCCGAAGTGCTTCATCCAAAAGCATATCACCCGTGGGAACATTTTTTACAACGATGACGTTCCTATTTAAAATTAATCGACGGGCAGACGGAGGCTCCAGAGCAATACGACCTCGAAAAGCTAGCTCTATCAGAAAACAGCCACGGAGACCAAGACTAATATTATCACTCCAAAATGACGTGTATCCCTCACGGTCTTTAAGTCCAAGAAGTAAAACTTCTTCCATAAGGGTGAAACGGGTTTGTTTGGAATCATCACCTCTCTGCTTATCATCTTGTAAGGCTAAGTTGATATCTGAACTTGATGATCCATCTCGCCTAGTATTGCGACGAAAAACGACAGTCTCCCCAGTTCCAGCCATCTAGGTAGCTATTATCCACACGGAAGCGCTTAGTGCCGATTGGCTCTACACACAGGCGCATCAGCAGCAGCTTCAGCCAAGTAGAACTGGCAATCTTACATGCATTGTATGTATTTTATATTTAGTTGCAAAATAAATAACTAGCACATGTCGCCTAGCTTAAGGATTGAAGGATTTGCATACCATAATAAAATCTTTGGATGCATAACATGCTTTTGTTAGGGACATATATGTATTGAATCTTTGCTACGGTAAAAAGTGCAGTGCTTTACATGTTTTAGTAAGGTTGTTGGCCGTAATGAAGCTGCTGAGCGGGCTGGTCCTGGAGCTATGCTGCAAGTCTTTGTGATAGATCTCCACTGAAAGAACTTTTGTTATGCATTAGGTCGTTAGATCCCAAAATGCAACCTATGTGTAGCGTTTTTGGACTTCCCATAGGGTGGCAGAAGACATAAGTGAGGGTGAATACATGTATTCAGAAGACGACAGGGCAAATGGGCTCTGAGCGTGGCCCGAAGGCCATTCCACGTGTACAGGGACCAAACAAATTCTAAAGTGGCCGCCAAACGTCTGGTAGTCACATAATCAAAGTATCACACTGCCTCTCTCTTCTTTTGAGCGACGTCCTCGGCGCTTCCCTTGGTACACCTCCCGCGTAAGCCATCACAACATATTCGGCACTGCATGAAAGCACTCACGAGACAAACGCGCTAGTCAACAGACAACGTGAGAATGAAGAACCGTACCTGGTCCCCTTGGCGGCTTCAACTGGATTTGGAGTTACGTTAGGTCTGACAATCAGATACGAGGCCGCATATATAATGGTTGGGTTATGTGACCATATGGCGTTTGGTTGTAACTTTAAAATTTGTTTGGTCCCTGTACACGTGGGCTGGCCTTCGGGCCACGCTCAGGGCCCATTTGCCCTGTCTTCTTCAGAATACATGTATTCACCCTCATTTATGCCTTCTACCACCCTATGAGAAGTCTAAAAACGCTACAGTGGTGGCAGCGGAAAGCAAACCCGACATCTTTTGACGAATTTTAGGTTTAAGATGCTTTTATATGCAACACAGTGTGCGGGAGAATCTATTGCCCAACAGACACTGCTGTCTTACTGACATCCTACTTTTGCATTGCTAAACTTTGCCTGTTAATCGACTGATTTCCGGAAAAGAATAGTGCGAACAAACCGACAAGCAAAGGTTCGATCGGATGATGCACTGGTTCAATACATGCAGATACACCAGAATCGGGTTCCCTTGACTGGAAAGTTGAAACCTCTCTTTTCACAACAAGAAGGTTATAATCCAACCAGCAGACAAGACTGCAAAGGAATTCTACACCTTGGTGGAGAAATCCAAGATTAGTATGCGCATTTTGCGTTGCGTAGATGGAAGTCTGACTCTATCGAAGTGCAATAGAAGATACAGGCGAAAAAGGGACATGAATTGAAGGGGGCGCATTTATCTCGGTGACGGAGAATCCTTAAATCCTTCACAAAGAAAGGCTCTACACTGAGGTCTGCATGTGGTTTCACCTTACACCCGTGTTCAGCCGTGAACGATCTGGAAAAGTTCCGTGTCAGAATTTTCCATACAAGTTCGTGGTTATGTGTCGGAAATGAAAATACGGTTCTTCATGCATACGAAACAGTGGCTGATCGCGCTTTTCCTGTAACATATATGCTTTAGACCAGAGTTCCACCGTCTTATCCTGGAGGCAATTGATGTTCAACACGTGTATGCAGTCCTGAATTTGATTGTCAGACCTAACGTAACTCCAAATCCAGTTGAAGCCGCCAAGGGGACCAGGTACGGTTCTTCATTCTCACGTTGTCTGTTGACTAGCGCGTTTGTCTCGTGAGTGCTTTCATGCAGTGCCGAATATGTTGTGATGGCTTACGCGGGAGGTGTACCAAGGGAAGCGCCGAGGACGTCGCTCAAAAGAAGAGAGAGGCAGTGTGATACTTTGATTATGTGACTACCAGACGTTTGGCGGCCACTTTAGAATTTGTTTGGTCCCTGTACACGTGGAATGGCCTTCGGGCCACGCTCAGAGCCCATTTGCCCTGTCGTCTTCTGAATACATGTATTCACCCTCACTTATGTCTCCTGCCACCCTATGGGAAGCCTCAGGACGCTATGCACAATGTCCTCTTATACATTATGGAAGGTCTCGGGTCGCTATAATATATTTAGGGTTTTCGACATAAGCACAAGGCAATATTTGGCTAATTCCAAAACGTATTTTGCTTAATTAAAAACGCGCACTGATCATTTTAAGGCTTCCTGTTAAGTGATTTTATTTCTTCCTAAGAACAGATATAAAAATCCACGCCAATACCATCTAAAGCATACTTTTTCGAAGTTAATTAGTAGAAGTTCTGTCACATGTATGATATTGGTTAGCAAAGGGCGGTTCTTACGATCGCTGACTTCTTAACTGTTTGAATATTCGAATGCGCTCAGTAGGTCGTTTTCATATTAATTGAATGGTTCTAGTGCGGAGCTAAGCAGAGCAGAGGATTAGCATTTGATACTCTTTATTAAGTAGACTGGTGCCACGCTCGCTGACACCATTGCTATCCACCCCGGTGTCTTTAATTCTCCAGTTCTGTATTGAATGTATAATTATGTTGTGCGCCATTTAATGCATTAAGTCAATCTGAAACAACAAAGTCGATCTGATTCAAGGTTTTTTACTTTTGGAGTTTGATAACGCCTCTCAATTCTTCTCTTTTAAGGGCATTGGGCTTATTGTGTTTATATCCATCATCCTATCCTTTGTCAAATCTGATGATTTCTCTCCGGCATATTTATCATATGGTTCAAGAGAACATCTTATACTCACGAGTCTCGATCCCAGTGTTGTGTGTTTGCGAAGACCGCCCTGGTTCGAATGGATTTTCACCGCATTCCAGCATCAAACTATCAAGGTAAACGGCACCTCGCTGGATATCTGTCCGATTTACGCTTTTACTGCTGTTGACGAACTTGACCTTCGATCTCGTTCCCCTTGGCTTCACGACTTCCCTTCCTCCTCTCTTTTGTCATCCTTTTTACCATTCTCTGCCTCCAGCCCAGGCTACTTTGAGCTGCATGAGGACTCTTCCATTGAACTTTTCGGTTTCGACTCCCATTGTGTTGCATTTATTTCTCAACCCGGAAAAACACATTATGGCTGTCAATTTGGCATTGATGTTGGATTCGAAGCACGTGTTGATTGGCTTCGAATCTTCCGATTTGCGTGCGGCTTTGTCCTATACGTATTTGCGCCCACTCTCTCCAATAATCTGACCTTCTATTATTTCACTGGTATTAGCTTATCGGTCATCGGAAGTGTTCTGATTGTCCTCCTCATTGCCATGCGTCTACTTCCGAAGCGCACAACCCTCCTGCTTCAGGGGGCTTTGCTCATTGGAGGAGGTGCGTTAAGCTTTTTTGCCATCTACTTAGACTATCTTCGCTCGCTTCTGTGGAGCTTTGTGCTCAACAACGCAGGATGGGTGTTCGTTTATGTGCTGGGGACGGCTCTAATCTCCGGAATTATCCTCTACTGGTTTGGCCTTCCAGAACGGCTTATGCAAAGTTTTCCACGAACTCAAGTCCTCCTCGAGCTGCTTATTCGTACTGCTGCTGCTCTCCTCATAGCCTCTGCGCCGCATCTGCCATCCCAGTTATTGATACTTACAGACGCTATTAACCTAATGGCACACTATGCCAAATCGTGGTTAAATATTAGTCCTTCCTTACTGTTGGCAGCGTCACCATTGGCAATGCGTGCAGTATTTACCGGTGTAATCTTGGCCGTGATCTCATACATCTCGTCTGCGTCTTTGAAAGCCAAAAGGAGGAGGCGGCCCTTGGATCCTTCGTGGGATAATTGTCTACTCTTAGATTCTCCATGCGCAGCCTCATCGCCTTATAATAGGCAAAGTAATAGACCTGTATGGCGTCCACCGGGAAGCAGCTTTCTTGCCACCCCGTCGACATCCAACTACGGGGGTTATATCTATCAAGAAGAAGGCGATGAGTATGCAGCCATTAGCACGGAAGCTTATTGGGATGGTAACGGGTATGTGTTCTCACCCGTCCTTCGTGTAAGATCGAATAGGTCGACACCAAGTCGGCGTCAGACGGCTTCATCAAGGTCACCGAAAAGCAGGAGTAAAGTTGGATGGGTAGTGATGCAGGATGCTGTTTTAACTGATGATGATGAGGAAGAGAATTATTGAGATAAAATTGCGTTATATTCCTACGAAAATTGTTTTTTAGCCCTTCCGTGTGCTTTTATTTGTCGCTTTTGTTACTCTTAGTGTTTATGGTTACTTATGCAATGTAAGTACCGGTTTTAATGTCATAGAGTTGAATTGATCATCTTCATTTCAGTCATAGTTATGGAGAATTTGAATCACTGGAAGTGTTAGACTTCATTCGAACTGGACCCGGAATGCGGGTCTGACGCCCCATAATGTAAAAATCATTTTCATAATTTCGTCAAGTTTAAGACGGCCTGCTTTTATTTTGAAGCAAATTTAGAGTTTTCTGTTGGTATTTGAGACTAGCTGTGAATTTAGTTAGTGCTGTGCTCATTTGGCTTTGTGGATCCTCAATCTTTCGCGATCCGCTCTATATGTTGATGTCATGGAGTCTGTCAGTGTCACTTAAGTTGAGAGATTCTCAACCCCCTTCATGCTTGCCGTAAACCCGTTTGCTGACATGTAATTAGGCCCTCATAGGGGCGTCTTTTCTACCCGTCATTTGAATTTGCCGTGCTGAGGTGAGTGGCACTGCATTCGTTTACACACATCTGCTCATTCCTCCCCATAATTTGTAGTAGCATCAAGGAGGCGAGTTGGGAGGATTCATGAATTCGAGTTTTTGGTCTTCACTTTGCTACCCACTCTTGCAATTATTTTCCCAATAAGATTAATGCGATTTCCCTGGACTGATTTGGGTTGTGTCCTTTTTAATAGCAGAACTTAGTACGTACTTGCATTCATCCAAATGTGCTTTTTTGCTTCAATGCATTTATTCACTCATTCCGTCAGTAGTCTTCTTTTTTCAACTTCCTCTCCATCGAACTTCATATTCCGGATACGGTTCGTTTTCTCTTCTTCCTCGGTTTTTTTCTTCATTATCTTAATTAATCAAATGATGACCGATGTGAATTGCGCTTGAAATCTTGTTCGCGTAATTTTATAATCTACCACATTAAATCTAACCACTGAAGAGACGCTTCTGTTTCCACATCACATTCGAGTGAACATTTTGGCTCCCGCTGCTTATGAGACTGTCGAAAAAACGTCGGAAGAATTGCCCATAAATTTTGGAATGCATAGTTTCGAGTTAACCGGGAAGTTTGGGTTTTTTTATTTGCTTGGCTTCGAGGTTGAAGGTGAAAGGTTTTGTATTTGTTACTTGATATCTGCTGATATCGTGAGTTGGGACCATCTCCTCAGGGCGTTGGTTTTCTCTAAAGACGTCGTAAAGGGCAATGCCTTGGAAGTAGCCGAGAGGATGGCTGAACAAATGGAAGAGGAGTTGGTCCATGGCGGATCAAAGGGATTAGGGCTCTTAAAAACATGGATAAAGTTGATACTACCATGCTGCACGGTTTTTTGGTGTGTTGGGTGGGGTGTCGCCCTCCGTGTTTTTTCGTGGTTGCAGATGTTAGTCTCGAATGAACCTTTTTTGAACTAATGTGCGGGAGGAATTTGTTTGGCATTTTGTGATAAGGACGAGACGGGGATCTTTAGTAGACTCAGTTCTTGTCGATTCTTATGGGGGACTTCAAGCAGCGGTTGGAACAATATCTTCTTCTGATGTCAATCATCATTTGATATGCTTGCAGCAACGTCGTAAGTAGCGCCCTGGAAAGGATTGGGATGGTTGAATCTGTTGATTGGTACGCCGAACTTGAGATTGGGATGTTGGACGAAAGTCAAATTCCAATTTTCCACCCATCAGCTAAGCATAAATAGTTTTTAGAACTTCACAAGAATCTTTTTATAAACACCCGAAATCCCAAATTGCGAGTGCAGAAATCAATTCTACTTTCTTGAGTAACCTAAATGACCTGTAGAAGTGTGAATAGTTGCGTTGTAGATTGATATTTAGTATTAATGGTTTTAGCTTAGCTGTTCATATTTCCTTTTTTGGTTCCCCAAGATGATTTCCACTGACTGGAAGTTTGTAGACTCTAGTTGCACAATAAATTGGTGCTGACCAAGCATGGCGTTTGATAAGCTAAATGGCTAAATAGTTTTGAAACATTGCCTTGTAGAGAGAGCTCCTATCGATGTAGCCTGTCATTCGTTGGGGTCTCTTTGGAACCTAAATTAGTATCCAGTTAGGGCAACGTGTTGGTGGCTCTGATGAAAAAGCTGAATGTTTTTTCTCCTTTCTGCATTAATCGTAACAGTGAAATCAACCTAATCCTCGACTTGAAGGAAGTTTAAGTGGTGACGTTGCGTGAGCCATGAAGCGGACTTCTTTATACCAACTTATGGCGCTTTGGGTTACTTTTTTGTATGGTAGTTTTGATGCCTTCCGTCAGGGGTTCAGATCTTCCATTTCCTTAATCACAATTGTTGTTCTGTAATGACGATATTTGTTGACATTTGGCTTAACAAAATTCATCCATTGTGGGCTATACAAGCTATGAAAGGTCGTATCTTGTCATTATCTTTATTAGGGTTCCCTTAAATGCAAAGTGGATCTCAGAAGCTTTCATTCTTTGCTTAGTTGTCTAGGTTATAGTTCTGGCCCTTCAACTACTGACAAATGCCATTTGACGAGAAATTGGGTTGATTTGTAGGTCATTTTGAAACTGCTTTTCTCTAATTGATGTAAAGATTCGATTCACTTGATCATGTATCACAGTCGTAGAGACGGAGTTTTTCTTCGCATTAATGGCTCATGGAGTTGACTAATCGGTACTTCACCTTCCGATTCACTTGCCGTCGCTTGTTTCTCTTTCCATCATGTTTCTTGCTTTCACTTTTCTGCTCTTACCTGTTTGGTGTTTGGATCAGTTTAAAACGCTTCAATAAAATCGAGGCTTGCATAAGCAATGAATCCTGTCATTCTAAACTAGTTGATGGTCATTAAGAGAATCTACAGACTTCCTGCTTCAAGTTCATCTACTTGGCATGCGATATGGCTTGGTGAAACTGACATTCATGGGGTGAGAAGAAAACTGTTGCGTGTGTGCGACGCTAGTACCGAGTCAGTTCTTGGTGAAGGCATGCAATCTTTTTGTTGCGCTGCTAAATTCCTGCATATTTCTTTATCAGTTCATTAAAAAATGACTATCTTAGGAGGCGGAAACGGAATAGCATTTTAGGTTTTGTACAAAACTCACGATTCTTGTGAAGCATTTTCCGCAATCCGGTTTATTTTCACATTCTGCGCACATTGAGCCTTTCAGGTAGACGCTGACATCCATGATCATCCGTCTCCTTCACCGAGCCATGCGTCGCAATCTCTCCACCTCAATTCACATTCTTTTCACCGAAGGAGCATCGTAGGTGGAAATGGTTTAGTCCGCTTAGGTGCTTGTAGAAAACCACTCGGTTTTATAACCCAGTTCCCTTTCTAAAAGCGATCCAGTGATAAAACTCTCGAGTAAGGCAGGATGTGATGTTGCATTCATTTTAAGGAGGAGACGTGACCTCGGCTGAATGCGAGCACTTTTGCTCGCCAAAACTTAAACTATCTTGGATATGCAAGTGAAGCTGCAATTGTGTTAGGTGTTGTAACCAAGTTTTACCTGTGGGCGAGTTGGAAAAGTTATGACCAGGTGAACTTTTATGGTTATAGCTGTGATGTTTAGCACGGGATGGAGTCACTTACGAAAATCTGATTTTTCTCCGTCTTCAATGGAAAGTGGAGAGGTGGAGCTTGTGACGCGGTGCTAAAATGTCGCTGCAGCAGTTGATACTGGGCGGTGACAACTCAATCCACAGGGTGGAAAACCATGTGCTTGTCTTGCATCCATCACGACTGGGTAGGTGATGTCCATCTACTGGTTCTTTATGCCAAATAACTTTCGAGTTTGCCAGAGAGTCTCTGTAGACCAGCAATCTTGATCCTTTTAGCTTGTCACTCACCCTGCCAACCAAATACAACTGGAGCAAAATGTTAGTTCAGCGCAAATGGTTGTTTGATACTATTTTTTTTATTTGATTCACTAAGCACTGCGGCTAGGTGATCACTTCCTGCCTTTAACTGAGCCTTAAGGTACTAAAAGAATGATGGAAAGGCATTTTAAGGGCGTCACTTTTCAAAATGAAAAAAGGAGCTAAAAATTCAATGGAAAAATTGTAGTCCCAAGAGCTTAATAGTCTTTTTTCCTGCCTTCAAATATCACGGAAACAGAAGTGATTAGTGCAAAAGTGAAGCAATTAATCACTTTTTGCATAAACTAAAAGCGCCTTTGTAAACGCACCGAGTGGAAAAAAGAGGCAACAAGTAGTGCCTTAACTGCGTCATTTGAGTGTCTGACATTTTTGACGTTTTCCTTCTGCTTATCCACTCGACTGCTTTAATGGCGGTTTCCACAGTGCGCCATCAGACGCATCGCCACTTTTTGTCCCCCAACCTCCAGCTCACATTCCTATTCATCATTTGAAGACCTTACAGGATGGTATTTATTCTACTGATGAAAAAAAGGCTATTGGCATGATGGCTAGACCTCGTTCTCTACTTTTTTCGCCACCCATTTTCCATTCTTTCTCTAGCACCTTTCCCAAATAGACACGCGAATATCGCCAGAGGAGGGGAGGAGCATGTTCACATTTATAACTTCATTAAAATGCTGCTATCATGGCAGCAAAATTGGGTTGGGTGGTAAGCAGGCGTTTTGATTTTTCGTAACAGACACTGGTGATGGAAATGGGTAAGCAGAATTGTGTCAAGCCTTGCATTGTCTTGCTCTTCAAATGTGCTTAGAAGTGACCTTTGAGAAGGGAATCGGTAACCCATTTTTTTGTTTTGCTCATGGTTTTTTTTCGCCTGTAGCACAAAAAGTGACATCCAACTGCCCTTCCTGCCTCCAGCATCGTAAGGGTGGGATTTGTGGCTGTCACAGATCTGTTATGCCAGGTTGTAGGGGATTCAGTTGAATGTGCTGAACTGGGCCTGAGGTGGTTTTTGATATGAGCAAGTCCCTTCTTCTTTCCGTACTACGAATTGTTTGAATGCGTTAATCCAGCGGTGCATTTGTTGAGATCACATTTGAAAGAATGTTATACTTGAGTTGTGACGATGGCCGAAAATAGAAGCTTGATGCTATCAAATGAATAATAACCCAATGTCAACTACACGGAAAGGTACTTTTCGTTAAAGTGGTTGGAGCAAAGTTTGAAATTTGTCTCTACAGAATCTTTGCAACTGTGAAGAGTGTTATGCCAAGGTTTTCATGCTCCCCAAGAGGGCTGCTAGTGTCTACCACTCCCGAAGTGGTAGACAATGAGAAGCTCTCAGTGACTCTCCTGAAAGCACTCTAAGTACATGCGGCCCTGAGGAATCAGGTCACCAGTGCTGAATGCCATGCGTAATACAATCAATTTTTGATTAAGACAGACTGATGATATGAAGCTTGTCGTGGGCAGTCACTTCATTCCATCGCCAACTTGTCAGCTGTTGCTGGAGCTGGAAAGACTTGAGAGCAGGCACAACACGGCTGTCATGGCTTTCTCTCACGAAAAGCACATCCACGGAATTACTGCATTCAAGGCTCGGCAGAGACTTAGAGCTTTTCCTCGGTTTTCAAGCCTGAAAATCTCGATTCACTGAGCATGAAGATTGTGATAGCAGGTGTTGCGCTTTGTACGACTTCACACATTTTCTAGCATCTCAGTTGGTGTATGATTGGCAGAACTGCTAAAGAATCACATTTCAGCGCTTGGTATTTTTTACGCCTTACCCAAGAGCTACTTGCAGCCTTCAGTCCTGCTTTCCCTCATGACGATAAGCCGGATATTGGAAGTTAAAATTTAGTCACTTTTATCATTGTCTCAGATGTATACATTTGTTGATTTCAAGACTACCATTTATCGCTTCAATAATTTTTCTTCCCATTGTTGTGGCGCGCCATTCAACTTCCAAAGTACAATAGCTACCATTTGTAGGAATAACTTTGCTTTGATTATGAGCACTCCGACGCCAGTACGATTGGTGGGAAAAATGATTGCTGAGACAGTTTGTGCGCGTAGACTTGGCAGCAGCCCTCGTTGCCCAACTCCAAACCGTGTGCTAGGCTGTGTGTGCAGTTAGGGTGACTGACTGAGAGGTCATAGGGCACAACCGACTATTACTCCTCTTTGTCATTGCTGTTTTTTATGAACTTGTTCTTCATTTAGTGGGGATGTCTTGAACGTCTAGAAGTTCATCTTTCTTTGACTCTGACTGTTTTTAGTTTCCACGTATTTTGTGCAGTCATCTCGACGATAACCTCTACATAGAGGGGAGTCTACAGCTCTCGGAAAGGTTTCTATATGTCATGTCTAAGTCTGTTCCAAAGAGGTGAAAAAATGGTGATGGATGAATAAAAGTGAACATAATTGCTTTCAACTTTTCGATTTGCCTACAAAGACATTGAAAAAGGGTTTTGGCTTCCTCACCAACCAATTTCCTAATTGCATAGGATCGCACTCTGGTCAGAATTGCCCGAACCCCTTTTCCACTCCAAACGAAATTGTGACTGACTGTGTACAACTTTTCTGTGATGGCTGAAGTTCTACACTTTCGCGATTCACACTCTCTAAAGGCATAGGCATCGGGAGTTCTCTTTCGACTGTTTATTAAAAGAACACTTGAAATTGGCGAGTTGTAAATGAGATGTGTTGTGGAAGCTCAGTATTGGAAAGCGAATTGCATAAGATTTTGCTAGGAGACTTATCTAGAACTTCCCACTTTGGAAGTTGGACGGTCGAGTAAATTTGAAATTTTTCGGTAAATACAGGCACCATGGGTACAGAAATAAACAATAATTGTGTGTGGAGAGCACCAGAGTAGTCAGTCCTAATAACAAATGTAATGTAGAGACGGATATCTGCATGCTATTTAGTCAGAGGTTATTTATTAGTATTGCTGTTCATAAGCCGTCCACACACGAGAATAACTTGTTAATTTGTAGTTCTTGAAAGCTTTCTTGAATTAATTAGCATGGCTTGTAATTACTACATCCCTATTGTCACGCCACCTCGGGGTGGGTTGTGTGTGCAAGCCTTGCATACCGACCAATTTATCATTGTCACTTTTCCTTCCAATCACCCGTTCACGGACTTTTTCCACCCTGTACGAAGGCTTCGTAAGAGAAGTTACTAAACACAAAGCAGAGACACGGACGCTGTCTCTACAACGGAGGGATAGGACATGTGTGCTGGCGTCCAATACGACTTTTCTGGTCCACCTGTTATTAGTTGGAGGGGTGCTATGAAGGCTAGTTGAAAAGCTACAAAACGTCGAATTACATATAGATACGAAAAAAGTGTGTTGGGAATCAAAACGCCAGAAAAAGGGAGAGGCAGGGAAGAGGAAGACGGTGGTGGTCGAGCTTTTGCCTCCTCAAACAATGAGTGAGTTAAAATATTTGAAGGAAAGATTTCTGCTTGATACCATCGAAGCTGAAGAGAGCGGGTACAAGGCACTAGAAGATTCCCTAGTGAGGGAAGGCACATTCATTATTATCGCATACACCAAATTGAGCAACCTATTTCATCTTCTAAGTCTTTAAATATTATCGCTTCCCACAAAATTCAGGAGAATGACCGATTTCTATTGTTGCCTTGATGGCGCCACTTCACTCTGTTTGTTGGGGTAAGCTAATAATTGTCATGGAGCGTATTCAAGTGGACTGTATAGTTGCTTCATGTGAATAGTCGGTAGAAAAGTGAGTCACTTTTGACAGCTGTAAAACAGTGGAAGCGTCCAAAGTGGTCAAAATTAGCCTGATCGTCCATGTGGACTAAAATACGGGTGATGCGTAGGTGTTTATTGTTTCACCTCTATTAGGCCTTGGTTAGTGCAATACTTTATCTTCTCCATCGCTGAAATAGGCAATTTACTTGAGGCAGTAGGTAGACTTTTTTATCGGGTAAAAACATTAAATCAGATGTTAAAGAATAAATCAAAGTACTTTGTTAGGTTTCTTGACTTTTGACGTCCGCAAGTTCTGCTAAGCTTCCACACATCTCTTCTTTCTTCTATGTACTTATGTATTATTTTTATTTTGCATGCGTGAAACCATACGGCTAAAAGCACATCCAGCTAAGTGACACTACATCCTGGACACCTTCGACATCTCGATTCCACGTGAGACATTGCCTTTGTTCTTTCGAATGCACATTATCACTGAACGCCTTAAAGGTCGATTGTTTACATTTAATTTGAACGCTTAAACAAATTGGTTGTTTGCATGGGAAAGAATGTGAATGCGCCCATTACAGGGGTTTTTTATTGACGCAAGGTAAAAATGGTGTTTTGCTGAGTTTTTATGCACAATCAAATAATCGCCGCGCAATGAAGTGTGACAAGAAAACATATTTTAAATATTGCCAGATGTTAGTAAAGCAGAATGATCTGACCCAATATGCTAGCGAAACCGCCCAAGTTGCAGTTTGGCTTATAATTATTTACTCAGAGCTGCTTCATTTGCGTTTTCCCACTTAATTAAAACATTTTTGGAAAACTTCCGTGCTTTCGTCTGAATTACTCAAGTCGCGTTTGACATCGTTAATTTTACGCGGACACCCACGACGAACGCTCTTTGTATTAAGCGTGGTGGGTAAGGTGGTAATAATTCGATGAAATACTTGCCCATCTCTGACTACTTTAGACTTATATTTAGCTCAAAATAAAATTAAACTATTTTGCTTCATAATTATTATTGTGGAAAAAGTGTCCACAAACAAGAAAACTCATGTTCATACAATATGCCCATAGCATTCACAATGCACTGATTTAAACTTATAGTTTGAATTTATAGAAGAAATGCATGAGCTCTGGCATCGGTACGGCATTACGTAGGGTTGCATACATGTAGTTAAGGAGAAAAAGAGAGTTTGGGCTTGGGCCAAGTCGAAGGCTAGCTCACACGGACAAGAGCCGGAAAAAACCAAAGTTCAGCCAGTCATACAGGTGGTCACATAGACAATGCATTAAACTCGAAGCAAGGATTATTGACTACGAAAGTTTTCTCTTTGTCTAATGTGTTGTGGTAATTTCAGGCCTCACTCTGAACATAGCATGTTATTAATTTGAATGCGATTTCAGTTCAGAATTTTACCTTACCGCAATGCTAACAAGGCTCCTTTTAAAAAACGCAATATCTTTAAACAGTAAAAAGCCAAACTAAGCAAAAAGATGTTTTATCACCTAAATGTGCCACTATGACTTGGTTCGATGGTCAAATTGCTCTACTTTTTCGCGTTTCAGTAGGTGTTCATTCAGCCGTATGTGATGTCAACAGTTGAGACAGTAGCAGACTTAAACATAATGTGATACACTTGACGATGAATCCACGGCACCAGCAAGTTATACCAGACATTCAAACAAACAAAAGGGTGAGGTTAATATACAAAATAACATTGCTTAATTGATGTAATTTTATATTCATTGAGCGGTAGTATAATCGCCCCTCCAAATTTTCTTTATTAGAACACAATCCGTCTACACCATTAAAGAGGACATTAACCTAGATGTACGTGTAATTGTGATAATTCTTTCACGGACTCTGGGAGTATGGTTTTACTTTTGAAGGCATAAAGATTGATAACTGTAATCGCAACAAAAAATGGCCATCTGTTTTTACTATGCTAAGGTGCTAGTTAAGTGAATGCCAAAGTAAGAGAGAGCATGGTTGCCACATTTACGTCCCTTGCGGAGTTACTAAAACATTCCTAACTTTCTTCCCCGCTTCGACTCTGCTCCTTACAAATGTCAGATTTTCGTTTTTTCCGAACTTCTTCCATGACTTTTAACTACTGTTGAAC
Organism: Hydatigera taeniaeformis; assembly: GCA_900622495.1. Lineage (NCBI taxonomy): Eukaryota > Metazoa > Platyhelminthes > Cestoda > Cyclophyllidea > Taeniidae > Hydatigera > Hydatigera taeniaeformis. The sequence continues at coordinate 16,589 of UYWX01000104.1, forward strand.
AGGCGTTGACAAAGAATGCGGGCAGACCATTGCCAGTTTACATGGTATTGTAGCAGCGATTAGGAATCAAATTTACTGTATTTCATCACCATTTATTGCTCTATAGTTGTTGCACAATAAAACGTATGATGGTAACAAAAATTGCTCACTTTATCAGCAGCCTTGACGACAGCTTATTTGTTTATGGTTCAAAACGCGAAGGACGAGAATGTGTCAAGTGCCCCAGGCGACATCGAGTTAGCAGGCTCTCATTAAGTGTGCATTCCTTTCCTGTAGTTGCTTTGAAAATACAAAAAACGTAACACTTTGAAAGGTTTAACGATATAATTGGACTTTCCATTGCCTCCGACAAGAAAGGAAAATCTGTTTTCTTCCATTTTAATTGCCATCACGCCAAACAAGTCTTGTGCGTGTGTATTGGGTTTTTTGTGACGCAAAAAACGCCTTCCTGTTTGCCTCTGTCCAGTTGCCTTGCCTTAACAACAAAACGGTCTTTTCTTTGTGCAGAAGAATTTTACTGTTGAATAAATTAGACCTTGGCGAAGCTTTTTTTGTCCAAAGCAAACAAATGGAGGATTATTCAGGCACATAAATTAGGCAACCTAATTTCATCTTTTGTTTTAACCACTTTTCAGGGGCCTCAGAAGCGTAGCTGATTTGGACGACTTTTTAATGATTACAAATTGTCACCGTCCATGAAGTTAGCGTGCAATCTTAGTTTCTTACTTAGGGTGGTGTTACATGCGAACTGAATTTCTTTATTTGAACAGCATTCCTGGCCTGGGCTTGAGGAACTTTTTGCATGATTTAGCCACTGTCGGTTTAAATTCAAACACAGAAGTGGGAATCAGTAATTTACAAAATACTTTCAAGGAAACTCAGTTTGGGCTAATGGTGGTGCTAAGCAAAATTGAGTTGAATAGGCGAAAGTCAAAGAGTTTAAGATTTTAATTACTTATAGTAATTTTATTTGATCCTCATTGCACGAGCTGATTCTCGTATTCCCGACCTTGCAAATTTCTGCTAAATTTGAATGGTTTTAACCATTCTAGGCATCAGAATATGGGCTTAGACATATACAACAACCGAATTTAGTCGGAGCATCGAATTATGGAATACTATGTCGAAATCAGTTATCGTTGGGCACAGGTTATTGTTTACTTTTCTAACGTGACTGTAAACGGTCATAATCTACTCTTATCATAGCAGGTCATAGGCTAGACGGTCTTCTTGCCCAATCACCTCCTCTTGACTCGGCCTTTCTTTCCCTTTCGCCCACCCAAGGGGAACGCACACACGCAATATCCTCACAGGGAAGTCGGACACAACGGTTGAGTGAATGCAGCTCATCGCGAGACCTTTTTACCTTTTTCTCTACCTTTATCTCTGTTTCTCGCTTTCGTTTATGGAACTGCGCATGTGCGGGAGTGTATGCGTGTGCGTGTTAGCAAAATTGACTGTTTAGCTTCTCCTCTGTCCGTCCGTCCATCCGCTAGCTCGTACCACTGATTGGATGATTTCTGGCGAGGGCGTGTGCATATTCCCTCTACTTGGAGATGTCCCCGAGTGCTAACGCACACGCCCACAGGCAAGCACGCGTCGTCCGCCCCTGGTTCAAAATATTTTTGCACGAATGGTTGCTTTTTTGAGGCCTAAAATGAAACGCCAACTTTTTTCACCAACATAGCCCTGAATAAAAGCAGCGGTTTTTTCCCGAGTCAACGTAGTGGACGCTAACGATAGCTGGTATGATAGCATAAATCTCGAAATATGAGCAAATAAGTCTTTTAAGTGAATTCTAGCAATCCGGATATAAAGTGGCTTTTTCAACTAGAAATTTGATTCGGTCCCTAACAGTTTTTCTTCAAAATGTTGTTTGTAGGGCTACGAATGGCATCCTTCATTTCAGGGCCTGAGTTGTGAGCATGTTTTGGCATGTTATTAGTTTAAGTAAACGCAGTCATGTTAACAAGGACGATTTAAGCAAATATAATGCGAACAATGCTTTTGATTAATGAGCTTATCTATTCACATCTCAATTCTCACAAGTTAATCTCGAAGTGCTACTGAATCATTCTCCTCAGTAGCATTTCATGTTTTCCTGCGATTTGGTGAGCTTAGCCATTCTCATGTCAATGGAACATAAAGTCGAAACGAGGATTCGTAGTCTGCATTATAACAGAATAATTTTACAAGTGGAAATGAAAAGGGACTACGAAAAATCTGGGGTGCATTCATGAGCTTCGTCTTTGTTTCATCCGCCCAGTAGTCGAGCAATAAAGACCAAAGCCTGTTTTTCACCTCCAACATTACATTAACTTGCACGCTAACGCGCCTGTTTTTTTCATGAGTTGTGTCAGACTTGTGCAAATGAATTTTGCATGCAAAAACAAATTAAGTAGGTGGATAAACATTAAATTATTTCCTAAAAAATATTCTTAATAGCGTATACGCCCACCAATAAACGCCGCTCTGCAAATAATGGTAGCGTAAACGGTTAGAATACGGATTTCGTTCACTTTTAACAATAAAATTGGTTGACTGCATAGAGGAAGCTGTAGGAAGTTAGCTACTGCCGAAACGAATTCTCTTTAGCCCAATTTTTCGTTTTTTCCACCCAAGGCGATGTTGAAGCAATGACTCGCCGTTTGGGGCATACTTCTAGTGCTTTGAGACCATGCTGAAGCCAAAGGGAGGCATAATAATTAGGAATAAGGTTTTTGCGAAAATAGACAGGAGCTAGAGATTACTCGCATGATCTAAGGGTCTTACTGGCATGGGAAATACAGAAGCGGGGCCTTAAGCCTCCGCAGTTAAAAGTAGAACCAAGAGTTAAACGAATAATTCTAACATTTAGGCCTGTGACCATTTTAAGTTTGCTCCCTCTGTCAAAATTTTTCTTCTACTCTTTGCCGATTTTGACAGAAGGCATCCACAATAACGTATAAATCCCTTCTCATTTACTACCTTTTTGGGCCACTATTTCGGCAGTATTCCAGATACAAAACAGACTATTCGAGTTGTCATTAAATAGCTTTAATCTTACCTAGCTTCCGCGATTGCTTGACTTTAAGCGGTGCACCACTGACCTAGGCGGACTATTGAGGCGCTGATGAGGGAATTTGTTTTGCGACACCCCAGACTGTTAGCATCCATCCTCTTCACCAATGACATTATTCTGTTTCGGAGTAGACGATATGTTTAGTACTCCATTTCTTTGCAACAACCCTTTACAGCCAGCACACTCGAGGGGACTTGAAGATGTTTAAGTAAGCATCTTCCATGACTTCGTTCCAATATTCCCTTTTCCAGATTAACCGGAGGATTAAGAAACGCGGCTTTTTCGTAAAGTCTATTAATCAACATCGTGACAATCGGAGAGAAAGGGGGAGAGAGAGAGAGAGAAATTGTTACTTTTTGCTGTTCGTTTCCGACTGACGGCGGCACACCTGTCGTTGTTATTTTTAGCAGATTCTCAAATTTCCTTCTTTTACTATGGAAAAGTAAACATCCATCCTGCCTCGAGAAAATTTCGACTTTTTTCGCATTTTTCTAGAAAATGTGAGCGATTTTCGAAGATGATTTATTTCACTATTCGGTCTAATTTTCTGTCGAGAATGGTAAATCCGCCATTTAAAATGGTTTAATAATCGCACCCAGCTTTTGCACGAAATGCAATCCCGTGCCTCAGGTCGAAACAGAACTTCAAAACTGCCTCTTTGGACAAAGCCCACCATTCGGAGGCTTGGTTTACGATTAGGAGTCACGGTTTTCCGTTGTGCATTCCAAAAGTTCATCACCTGCCATTTTCGTTTCGCTAAGACTCGAGTCAACTTCATTACTGGCCAACTCACGAAACACGACTCGATGGAGGCCCGTCCACAGCAGGTACAGTGAACTGTCGTTTACGAAGTGAGCCCACGAACTTCGCCGAGGCACTGGGGGCCTCTGGCAGAGCAGGCGTCCACTTTATTGCCGATGCACGAGGGTCTATGCCATCAGTGTGACAGGCAGGACGTCAAAAGTATATGCCACCAACCTTGAAGGTCAAACTCATGAGGGAGGAGGAGAAGAAGAAAGGCGAAATGAAACCACAATGGGCATATGTGTTGGCAAGGAAGCCAATGTATTGTTTGATAATGCCTCATGGTTTGTTGTCACAAGTGAAGACCCTGCACGAATCCAAATTGAAAGGCAGAGACTGTCGATTGCTGATCCGGTGGGTCACTGTTGATCAAGAAAAGGGGAATCTCATGCGCCATCATGAGGATAACAAACAATGTGCTGTCTTGAGCGAATCAAAGAGAAAGAAGAAGGGGAAACAGGACGAAGCATTTCAACAGAATCAGTGAATTGGCGAAGGGATGCAATTGTTCTAACTGCAAAAAAATATTTTCCCTTAGCATTGGCGTTCTGAATGTGGATTTGACCGACAGAGTTGGCCTGTTCTGTTGCCCAACTCACAACGTCAAATGCTGACGCAAATTATTAGTTACTTTTAACTCGAGCTAAAATGATGTTGTGGAGGCCATCAATGACTGATCAAATCTGCGGCACAATTCCTCCACAACTGATATTTTATGCATGCGCATCATCACTTGCGATTGTTTCTGCTTTCGCGTATAAGCAAAAATTCGAACTGTGAGTTTGTAGTAGAACCACAGAGGAAGCCCATTTTTTAAGGTTTTGACGCCCCTAAAGTCCCTAACTGGAGGCTCATCAGAAGCGCAAGCATTTACTTCTGTTAAGTGTCGCTACATTCTACTTTTCCCTTTGATAGATATTCTGCGAAATGGAGGGTTGCAAGACCAGCTATGAGTACAGCGATTTCACTTCTCCAGGCGTTTGTGCTCCACAAGGGCCTATTCCACGCAGGCCTCATTCATCATGATAGTTAGTGGCAGACGAAAAGCTTCGGAAAGCAGGATGCGTGGTGCAGCGTGCAGTGTGAAATAAGACGCCTCATCAACAAAGTTGCGAGGTTGGTGTTTCATTGACGCTTTCAGTCGTGCAGCAGATGCAACATGACACAGATCGTTTCCAACACTCGCCATTTAGTAGCGATTCCTACAACTGTGGGAATGGTGGTTTGCTAATCCACCAACTTTGGGTTGTCAGCACATCATGTGTGGTGCAAATGGCTGGAGAACAGCCTTCACTAGCATTTGCACTACCGAAAATGCTGCCTATCTTTAAGTGCCTTGAGATCCTTCAGACGCTCTGACGAAACGAGTTGTGCATGACAAAGGTGCACTGAAGAGTGAGTGAGGCAAGGTGGGAGAGCAGTGCTGAAAAGGGGTCGGAACTGTTCCACCTCCATTTAGGGTCGCAAGTTCCGATTTGGCTTAAATCGTCTCCCATGACTTTTCTTTTCCCACAACTAAGCGAACTAAAAGATCCTACCGTTTATACCCCAAATTTTGCCCCAATTTTGCACTCTCACTCCTGGAGACATATTTAAACCGATTTACAAGGGGGTTCTGAGATACTAAATTATTTTTTGGTTAACTAAAGAACAACGTATGTGGATGCCTTTTACCGAACCAAAGTTTTAACATTTAAGCAAAGCTAAGATGACAGATTGTGTAACTGTTTACCTCCGTTCAGATTAAATGATGTCTGACTTTGTGCAATTAGTTTTGTTTCTGCAATAGCACCTTATAGTCTGAAGAAATGTCACATCGGTTGGGGAGATCGTAAAGCAAAATTTACAAAGCCTGTGAAGCCATGCCTGACCTTGACCTCAAGCAACTTGACCACCAGAGTGAGGCAAAGGAAGTCGGCTATTAAAGTGATCCAAATGAATTAAATCAGACCCGCAAAATAAAAAGCAAGCAAATAGGAGGGCAAATATTAAGAACCACAGAGAGCTGTGGTACCGGCAGACAATAGGTTTCTTCCTTGTTGTTCCTTGACTAAAAATCCTGCTTAAGTATTTAAGAGATGACATACTTTGTGAAAAGCAAAGTAACACCAACCTGCGTTTTTGAGCATTCTGTTGCCTTGGTTTTTGGAAACCGCCATCATTAATGCATTAAGTGCACTAGCTGCGGCGCTTACTTATATCTATCAGTAGTGCTTATCATGCAGACCGTTTTCCCAGACTCATCTCGTAAATCTATTCACTCGTAAAGGTGACTTATTTTTTCAATTTGCAGACACGTACATTCATCGAATCGCTTTATCACCATTCTAAATGCTCTTCATGTAAATAAACACACACACAAATGGAGAATGTCTACGTTAGAAGATGTTGTCAACAAACGGTGATGCTGGTGGGTGGTTGCACACTCTCACGAATGTGTGCAGCCAGGTTCACATGCTGGTTAATTAAATAAAGTGTTCTAGTTAAATTTTAACCACCAAATCACTACCAGTATGCGGGTTTTGATGCGTAAAAAGGGACTTGGTGGAAGGTCCAATCTTTGCATCTTGGTGGAGGTCTGGCAAATCACAATTACTTGTAACTTCATAGCCATTCCATTCAGCGTGCTCATTCATTGTACTCTAAGTATTCTAGTAGAAATTCGGTTTTACTGCTTGAGCCATCAGCAAGTATTGTCGTCTCTCGCCAACTATGCTGCTTTATCTTGGTGGAAATTTCATCAACACTCAATCGTCGGTACGTGTGCTCACGTGACTGTGGCAAATAGCATCACCCTCATGAAATTTACCATCCAAATGATCACCTAAATTAGAATTCGTGTGCCAGCAAGAGGTCGCTATACGGGCATCGCGAATGCCTTTCAGTGGATTTTAAATATGTACCAGCATCTCTGTGATCGGCTACCTGCAGGATGTAATCGTTCATTAAAATAACTGTCGTCGGAGCCTCGAGATTTGGCACTGTAAATCATTTTAATTGAGCCTTAAGGCACACCCCTCCAAAATGCGTCTAGTGAACTCTTGATACGGTGGCATTCAGAAACCCTCTCCAATAGTTGTGAGAAACCCACTAATTTGTTTAAACTGACACATCAAATAGAGTGTTCACATACGTTGAGTGGTGCCAATTCTAGAACAAAATCATCGACAAGGCATTGACTAACATTTTCTTGAGATCCAACATGTTTATAGCTGCCTCCTCTTCTATCTTCACCTCCTCCTCCAGCTACTCGCCTTCATCAGCGCCAACATCAAAAATAATGTTAATTCAAGCCTTTGGAGACCCTTTCTTCACTCATTTCCATTATCCTTACAGAATTTTTTGACTTCTTATTCAATGCATAAATTCGCTGCCTTGTGGATTTTGAAAATGCTCAACTTTGGCCTTTGCAAGAGATAAATCTCTGAACAGTTGATTTTTCCCCGTGCCCGCTCCAATTGTATTACTGCTTTGTGTTTTCAACAAAAAACTTACGAAAGTAAACAGATGGGAGTAAAATGAATGCCGATCGTTCTATCAGAGTTTTATTTTTTTAAAAAATATGGCCCTATATAGCACCAGATAATTCAAAAGTCCTTCTTCCTACGTGATGAGCATTACAAATTATGCAGTCGACTGTTTTAGTGCTGAAGGCGAACAACCTTTGAAACTGTGGCCGGTGGTGGTTGTGAGTCACAGGAGGTCACACCCCTGTGACCTCGTTTGTGTGGGAGGAAAGTTAAACAGGTCCACGGGATAAGCTACAAAACACATCATCCGTGTCTCCTCGCCCTCTCACTTGGGCTCTCGCCCTCACTCTCTTCGGTAACTGCAAAGGTCAAAAGAACATAAAATGCAACTGCAGACAGATGACAGATAGTGTGCTTATTTTACGACCTGCAGAGCTGCCTCTGTAAAGCCGTAAAATTTTTTTTGCGAAATTTTCTTCCGCAGGCGCTCAAGAAATCAAGATTAGTTCCTAAGTGTGTGTGTGTTTATGAAGAGAGCAATTAAACGTCACCTTAGCGACCATTACCAAATCGGAGTCTTGTGCGCAGTGCAGGTGTTGATGAAAGCCATCCACAACACTGCGATGAAACCGTTGCTTCCTCGATCTCAGTAGAATCCTTATGTTCACAGGGAAGGTAAATTGAGCCATAAAAAGACATACCAGTAGTAGTAGCGGTAGCAGAAGTAGTCCTTTTTCTCCCTTCAAAAAGGCAAGACCAGGAGCAAAGGAAAGGACGGTGGGAGGGAGAGGACAAAAAACTCAAAGTTCTGTAATTTACTCACCTCCATCCCTCTCCATTGGCATTTTTTTCTTCGGGGTGTACAAGGCGCTAGGGGCGACACAAAGCTTTTTTCCATATGATGCGAACTTTATCGCCTGCTCTCCGCCTTTCTGACTGTTCCGTGGTTCTGTGCGTGTGTCTCAACATTTTCACCCAAGCATTAAAACAGTAAAAGCCTTTGCGCCAAAAAGGGACATGATTAATCAAGCAATTATGTGTTTTCACTCCGATTTGCTGCCATTCTCGAAAGCGGTATACGTGAGTCATGACTCTCTCCTTCGCCTAGTTATTCCATTTCTTTTGTCGCCCCTTGCCCTTGTTTGCATGCAGACACAGGCGACTTTGAGGTGGCTAGACATTGAATTAATCATTGCCCTGCGTTGATTAAAATACGTATTTCTGCAAGGGGATGTGGTCGGAGGAAAGAAAAGCAAACAGAGTTGGGCTAAAATGTCAGACGGAGGATTTCCACATAATATTCATTCATATGGCAGCTTTCAGTATGGGTGCGTAGACGCACGAATTCCTCCTCCTCCTCCTCCTCCTCCTCTCCCCAACAGGTCACGGAGCCGTAAACCGCAAGTTTCGACCCTTTTGATTAGAGGCGAGGCTACAAAGCCCTCATCGAGGGACCATCTTGTAGTGATGCGTCTCTCTCACTTACAGGCGTTGCAGCCATCTGCTTTCGTCTACTACAAGTCAACGTTTGCCAATTAATAAATAGACGCCTTCAGTAGGAAATCTGACGTAAAATTGCAATTAGCGTGTGTTTATGGAAACACAGACATTAAAGCAGCAATAAACTGTGCTGTAGGAGAGGGATATTCATTTTATATGTACAGTTGATTGTGAGACCATTTAAATCTCCCACGATGTGACGTGCAACCTTGGTGCTGGGGGCGTATCACCTCTCCACTGCTACTGGCAGATTCACATGCCGCATGATCGCCTCGAAGACAACTCATAGAGGTCACGGTATTGTCTACTTTAAAAACAAGAACATCTACCAATCCGGTTTCCACTGTACCAATGCGTCCAAAGTTTGGCACCAAACGGGCATAAGTAAGTCGGCTGATCTCCGTCAAATGAACAAGTGCGCCACTCACCCTTGCCAACTGAATTTTTCCAGACCCCCATCACAAAATGGAAGCATTTTGGAGCTAAATATGACTCCTTAAATGGTGATTTAGCTGGATTGAAGATGAAGATTATTCCCGTCATTGTCAAAGTAAATTATCCTTGCTGGTTTCTACTAGTACAGACTGGTAAATGATACGAAATTGGTTACCATTTTAATTGCGTGACTGATTGATGGAGCCGTTTGCTGCCACATTTGTTATCCACAATGCTGTCAGCACTTGGCAGTGATTTCTGACTATGTCTTCTTAGGGAGGTGGAAGAGTGATGAGAAGAGCTGAAGGAATCGTTTAATTTTATGTTGTTGTGATGGTGGTGGTGTTGGTGGTGGTGGTGCGGAGTGGGGAGCGATGTGACCGCGTTAACCGACGTGGTTCGACGTGCAAGGAGTGGGTGAGTGAATGGTTGGGTGGATAGCTGGATGGATAGATAGACCCAGAAAGGTGACAGGTGAATTTCATGTGTATGCGTGTGTGTGTATGTGTTGTACACTGCTTGTTTAAATCCACACGCACGAGTTCGGCCTGGTAAGTGGTGCGGATGTGCGGCGGTCAGTCCAAATTTGCTAGGAAAGTGAGAAGCAGAAGTAGAAGACGACGACAACAACAACGATGGAGGTCCAGCAGAGCACAATGACTCACTTCTCTTAAATACAAACATACACACGAACTTACGTGAAAATTTTAGGCTTAAGTGACTTTAACTTAGTTCTACGAATAAAATGTGACTTTTCGAATTCTTACGATTCGACAATTGTGGTGATGGGACGCCGTTTCGATTGCACCATCCATGCTCCCCACCTCCGATTCTCACTTGCTTGCTTTCACTTTTGGCTCCAATTTAGACCTCCTTGACTAGAGACCACGTGGAACAGGTGAGAGAATGAAGACTTTAGTTGTGGCCACAAAAAAATTTAAAAAATGGTTCCTCCAAAATGGGTTGCGGTGGCGTGATGGCATGTTTGAACTAACTAAACCCGAAGAATTAAGGACATGATTGGAGGATAGGGAAACTCCTTGTGCCATAAAGCTAAGAATATTCCAGATAGGCGTCTGGGCAACATTAAATCGACATCTAAGTAGAAGGAGGAGTGAAAATGGGACAATTTTTTGGACCTCAAGCTGCTTATCTAATGCAACTCATGAGAACGATATACGTTACAAAATCTCACGTCATGTTCGGAGTTCTTTTGGATGCAATAAAATTTGATCGTTGAAGCTTCACCTCCAGCGGGCGTACTTACAGCACCTGCATGTCACCACAGGGCCTGAAGTGGAAGCGCGATCTCAGGTAGAGCCGAGGAGAATCCTCAGAACTAAAAGGAAGCTTCAGTCCTACGCTATCTTACGAGGCAAAAATATATGTACTTCCCCATTCATGTGACTTACAACACAAAAATATTTTTTACTTAATGGAGGAAGTAAATATGTCTTCGGTCAAGTAAGGAGGGAGGAGGACGAAAAGAGGCTCTGCTTGTCAAGGTGAATGATTGACCGTTTTGAACGGGCAGTGGCTAAGAGAGAGGGAGCTGCTCTGTTCCCCTGTACCATCAGCACCAAAATTGTGCCTCAATAGAAATTGTATCTGTTTCTGCCTCGTCTAGTACAACAGAGAGGACAAGGGAGGAACTGCAAAATATGACAGACCATTTTGCCGAGGTGAGGAGTCGTCTTGTGAGTGAACGAAGGAGGTAGAACGGGCAGGGAATGAGGAGGAGAGCGAGATTGGGAAAATGCGCCTATGTTACCGAATAGTCGCGTCGTTTGTGGACAAGAATGGGGGCTGGTGAGCACACATACTCAAGATGGAGGCCCATTCCAGCTCCCATGCTACCTCCTCACACCTATCCGTATTTGTTGATGGGAGTAGTGGGGGAATTGCAGATTCCTAATGACCTCTAATGGTTGTTCCTGGTGGCTTAGAGAGCTAGGAAGACCCATTTTTGCACACGCCAGTAAAGTTAACTTCAGTCCTTGTTCTCCAGCGCCTTTGTTGAAAGAAAGGCCCAAACCGTGATTTACATATAGATGTGTATTTTCCAGTAATTAATAGCTACTAAGAAGTGGTCTTCTGAATCCTTTAGTGTTTTGGTAAAAAAACAAAATTAAATCCGAATCCATGCCTTCAAACACAAGCGCCTACTTTTTTGCAAAATTAAAACGTTGTTTTATGTCTTTGAATGCAATTTTTGTGCCTTTTGATCGCATTTATTATTATTTTCAAATTTAAACGCTTTTTTGGCACCTCTTGGGGTGCTTTAAGACCTCACATTTTGCAAGTCTTGGCGGAAATAAAACCATCCCGGCTAATAGCTACCAGCTGCCTCCCCGTGCTAAGTGCAGCGTGATGGACAAGGAAAGTGTTTCTCTTGAAGGCAATTAGGCGACTGTCATCACAAAATCACTGACGTAATTGCACATTCTGTTCTGGGCTCATATGAAAATTAAGTTTGCCTTCGTCGTATTTGCTCCTCCCTCTTTTAGTTATGTGGCAAAAGTGGCGTTCCCACAACCCCTTTCGAGGGTAAAAAGCTTCTGATTAGTGCAACTCATTATCAAATACGACAATATTTTAGGCGAACAGACAACCCCTAGTTCAGCTGACAAAAGCAAGCAGTGGTGGAAATCGCTGCCGTCGAAACCCAAGGGGTGGGTAGAGGGAAAAGTAATTCGGATGCAAGCAGAGCTAGCCTGATTGCCTGCCGCTAGAGCATAAACCCATTTAATCGTCCTGCCAGCCAGGCAAGCAGCCAAGTCATCATCTTATGGTAACAGCCATAAACTTGGTATCGTGCTAAAACCTTCATGTTCAGGACCTGATTAGTTGTGCGAAGCACCATATTGCGAGACATTAAAGAGCTCCCTCATACTTTTGGGTGAATGTTAATGGAACATTTAAAACGTAATGCTTGCCTAGTTGGATTTGAAAGCCCCATCACCCAGCGGACCTCCGATTGGACCATGTGGTAGTGTGTGCGTGCGTGTGTATCCACCTAATGGCGGAGGTGATAAGGTAAGAGCTTTATCAAGCATAATTTCGGCTTGAAGTTTAAAAAAAGAAGAATAATTAGTGCCCTCCACTTGATCATTTTGACAGTCAGGAAAAGTAAAAAGATAACATTAATCATGATTAATCTGCCTCTATTACCTTCCTCATTCTTACCCATTTTGTGACCAACCTGTATATTACTTTAACTTAAGTAAGTAATATGAAGCATGAGATTCAAAACAGGAAAATAGCAATCACTAATTTTTTCTAAATACTCTGCCTTTATTTATCCTAAAGCCTCTTTGCGTAGGCGCTGTTTTGACACTGCTCACCCCTTCAAATGAAATGGGTGTTTCCGTCGCGTCTTTGAAATGTTCTGGGCAATGAATTCCAGACATCTTTATGGACTTCCTCCACGTACAGAGTAGAGCCATCTACTTGACAGTACGTCTAACTTGCCCATGAAATGGCTAGGCACATGCTACATCTTATTTCTGATGCGACTTTCCGATTTTGGTCACTGTGATCGTTGACGTGCCCTTCGAAGACTGGAGCGCCTGAGCCGTTGTGGTCGACCTTTTTCTGCAGCAGACCTTAGTAAATAATGCATCAAAAGGAGAAATAACGCCTCATTCCCTTTGTCTCGAGTATCAAGGATCCGTGCAGCTTTGTTTTCTTATCAGCATTTTGCATCGAAGCATCTCTCAACCGCAGTGAACTCGAGCCCTTTTATCCCAATCTCCACGTTATTCAAAGACGCAAGCAAGATCCAAGACAAAATTTTCCTTTATCAAAATAGTGTGACCTCACCAATGACAGCAAGATCATTTGAGTGCCTAACATGGATAGTTAATGTCTCTGAAGTAATGTCGGATCAGACTTAACAAGTAGCATCTGCCTCAACCCATTTGTGTTGTCTGTAAGTTAGTCAATTGCCATCGCACTCCATAATTTTGCCAATGGGTGGCTGATTTTTTTTAAGTAGCATGCGAATAACTCTCTTTCTAAATCAGACAATTTCTGGAATATTGCTAATAATGCAGAGTTGTCTAGTAGGCGTCAGTTGGCTCATTCTTCTTTCCATTTGATAGGTAGAAATTTTGACGGTAACATCCAAAAAGCTGTTACTTTTAATAAAAAGCATTTTTCAATGCAAAACCTCCTATTCCTCCTCCTCTCCCACGTGCAGCGTTTAATGGTAAAGCTGTAGAAGTGGCATTTAAAGCAACGTCAATGACATTTACAACCAAAAAATCTAATCATTTCGAGTTGTCTTTTTTCGGATTTTGAGAATTAACAACACAGTTTTGTTCGACTTACACAGTTGCTGCTTTTTCGCCCAAATGTCAAGCCTCTAAGCTCATTTAGGCGAGAACTAAGGAACACAAAAAGGTGGATTTTACCAAAATGCACTAATGCCGTCTCATGAAGTTCTTGCCATGCTGCATTGTGCAGGCAAGTGAGGCAGATCTTCTCCAAACCGTCGACAGGGAACGGCTCATCTTTGTGTCATTGGAACGGGGCAGTCATCTTAGCGGAGTCAGAAGCATGCAGACATAAAGTATCTACTGATATTTACTGAAGGATATAAAGAATGTGGGACAAGAAGTCCTTGTTTATAGCTTCCAAATCTCCTAAGGGTTTGCCTCCTTCTCAAGGAGTTATTCATCCGAGGGCGTAATATACGGCTCGAAATTTGGTTACAGTCTACTGATAACTAGGTAAAAGGGAAGAATTTGTTTATGTGATTTGCTACCTGATGAACTACCCCAGTTGTGTACCGAGTCTACAAATGGTCTAATGTGAATCAGTCAATTTGCATTAATAGAAACCCGACACCTATGGCTGAACAGCACAGGACTCGGAAGAGTGCGATCTAAAGGAATAGACGTAAACTTTTATGCTTTTGAAATGATCAACCCGATCTTTGGCAAAGCGAAGGCGCAGACCCGCAGGAAGAATTAGTTAAGTCACCGTCAAATAGTGTCCAGTCTGCACACAACTAGGTGACTGGTGTATATGTACTAGAGGATTTAAGTTGACCTTTATGGGAGAGAGGCGGGGAAGCGAATTCGAACGCGAATCCCGTGCGTGAGGCCCACGAGGAATCTCTCTCCCGGTGATAACTGCTATTCGGCTCAACTGTACTGCTATTCCCGTTCTCCCCATATTCACTGCCTAATAAGTCTACTGCAACTAACCCTCTCTTTAAGTCCGTGGTTCAAGGGCATGAGGGTAGGCAGGCAGTTCCTACAACTGGAACTGTAGGTTTGCGATACCTTCCCTAACAGCTCCAATTTTAATAGGGAGGAAACTTGAGGCTCTGCAGTCGTATTTTACCCCAACCGCACGGACTTCAGCCTTTCCATGTCTGGATGCTGTGTGATCTTTCGGACTCAAAAAGGACTTAAGATGTTGCACAGGTGTATATTGGCCTTCATTTTTTTGTTAAAAATCATCAGTGTGTGCTAACACAAAAAAAAGGCATTTAAAATGGACGCCGACACAGGAGTTGATGTTTTAAACCACACGACCACTGCAAAGCCTGTCAGCGCTGGGAATAAATGCTCGCAGTGGCACAGGAAATTGCAGGTTTTTTTAAATAAAACTTTCTGTTTTTTTGCTGGCAAAAGAAACCATAAACATAATTACAAGTTGTGTGGACAGCCAAAGTGGGCATAATTTTACCCTCTACTAGCAAGATTTGATTCGCTGAGACGACTTTTTTGTGTTTAGCAAATTCTTTGAGATGCAGTGCATCATAAATACTGCTATTTTGAATGTTTGAGGGTTGCTAAGTTGTAAAACTTCTAAGCAGCCTTTTAACTGGGTATGTAACATTGTAGTGCTTCTATTTAATCACTTAATCCTGACTAGGCAGTTTCATAGCCCCCTGAGGAAATCTCCACAAATAGGCGCCGACGACCTTGTTACGCTACTATGGGAAGAGAAGGAGTCGAACCCCCAAGGGATCAGAATGGCTTTCCTTGAGGAAGCAGAACAAACACTAGACTTTGAGGACCTTCGTTTACTGCCTTTGTGGTTGATGTTTTATTGGCGCAACAAGTGCTGCCTTTATGGCCACCTCTACTATCCGTGTAATTTCACTGCGTAGCCCTCCTTATTACCCAATTATCACCACCACTACTACTGCATAATTTAAAAGGAGAAATTTTTGAAGGTATTTTGTGCATAAATTGCTTTGGAGCATTTTTTAGAAGCATCCGAGAGACGCCTCGCGATAAACAGGAAGGTGTTGAAGCCTCCTGAAAAAAAGTATTTGACAAATCAGATCAGCGTTTCGATTTTTACGATTTTTAGTTTGTCTTTTCTAATTCAAATCCCTATAGCAATGTCGACGAGCCGGACAGCATCCCGTCGGTGGAGGTGGAAGCTGTGTCAACAGCGTGGCATGTTTGGGAAGGCGAGGTGAAAGCGCTCTCCAGACTACTACCTTCAAGGGAATGGAAAAAATCTCCCTTCCAAGTGTCTATTTGTGTTACTGTTGGTATACAACACAAATTGGCCGAATATTACGGTTATGTCCGTCTGCTATTGAGTGCATTAAGAAAAAAGTTATTTGTGCCCATCATGTGTGATTTAAAAGCGGTTTTGAGCCTGCGTCACGTCTCCAAAAATCGACGCTTCAGTGGCCTGAGACATGCGTGAAGGCAAGAGCAGCTGCCACAGCAGGGCGATTTAAGTGCTTTCGACCCACAGAAAGCCTCAACGCAATTTTACTGAAATATTTTTCGCCAGTGCTTCGTTTTGATCCACAAAAGACTTTCCTCTATTCCTTTTTGAGTATTTTACCTTATTGCCTATTTCGTGTTACCTTTTGATAAGTGACTCCCTTAGCAATACCTACAAAAACTCTGCAATTTTTGTATAAAAATAGTCAAATTATTGTTTTGATGTAGAAACACGATGTCAAAACGACAGGGGCGTTAAATCTTTCCCCTAGACGCTCGGCCAAACAACATCCGAACTAGTTTGCCTCCCTTGAGCATAAGCGGGTGTGCGCTTTGCGGCAGTAAAGGAGGAGGTAAACAAGGCATTCCAGAGGTTTCTTTCTTCAAAATGAATAATTCTTCTAATCGCGGTACACTGTTTTTAGCTCCCTTGCGCTCATTCGCAATCGCTGTCGGAATATTTTTGTCATTAATGCGGTTTTTACTCTACCAACTTCCCATCCGTTTGATGAAAAAGGGAGTCAAACTGTGCTCCTTCCTTTTTGGTCCAACTTACAGCGAAATCCCACATAAGCTGATCTAGCGTCTTTCCTTTTCGTTTTCAATTTATCCCACAGTGGTTCATCAACCTAACCTGTAGATATGGTCAAAGTGGTATCCCATTTAACAGGTCACTTTGAGGTCAACCTTGACTTGTTTAGCAATCATAAAGTGTTCTAATAAGTTGAAGTGTTTCGGAAGAGTTGCTTCCGCTTATCTTTGACGCTATTAACTCCATGTTCTAGTGACCTCTCTCCAATCGCCTTCGATTGACCTAGATGCTGAATTTGCGACCCCCATAACTCAATCGACATATGATTGGTCCATGGAATGGGTTAGAGACTGCAGCCCCAAACGGACACGACAGTGGAGTCCTCGCAACTGAAGACCTGCCTCAAACATCTGATGACTAATTTATGACTCGAAATGTTCTAAGGGGGAGCAGTAATTTAGCGTTGATTACGTCTTACTACTAGATGACAGCAACTGCTCTCAGTTGCAGTGGCAACTCGCTACCAGTGAAAGCGAAACTAAAGTCCTTGCCATAGTAGGCCTTTAAGTTCGCTTTTGGCCATTCTAATGAACAGTGCAGTTGTAATAAATGATTTGTGGATTATGAGTCAAGGGTGATTACACAGTATCCTCAAGATGTCGCCTTCTGAAGCCTCTCTAAGGCCTTTTGCCTTAGCACGCCTGGGTAACAAAAAAACAAGACGGTTGGTAGCGATGCCTGTGTTAAACCCACTGTGTTATAAATCAGTGGAGTTTCTGAATTCAACTTTTGCTGAAGGACCTTACACCTGCAGATAAACATCTCCCTTCCCCTTCCCCTTCCCCTTCCCGTAATTTAAAACCACAGTGAGTACTTTCCACACCAGTGTGACTTTTTACAGCCCCAACGGAAGACACGAAATGTTAGAGGACTGAAAATGATTTTTTAAAAAAGGGGGTCAATAACAAGGGGTGGCTGCGTCGCATTACACCTCGGCTGTTGCCCGTACTCCCAGCATGGGGCGGTGGAGAGGCTGTTATTTGGAGCTCAAGGCGACTCCGGGTGTTGCATTTTAGCTAATTAAACTACGAAACAAATTAGTCGGCGGTCTGAGTGAAACGGTTGTGGAAGAATTGCAGACAGGCAGTGTAGTGGGTATGTAAAAATCTGCATGTTTTCCAAAAAAGCAAAACAGGCTCTCGTACACACGTTTTAAATGCTTTTACCATCAACAGCAATAGCAGCAGCAGACATTAAAATGGGACCGGAGGAGAGAATGCTGATGAACCCACGGGTGGTCCGCCCAAACGAGGGAGGTCGCGTGTGGAGAGAGAAAATGTGGGGGAGAGCGGAAGAAAGAAAAAGTTCACCCAAAATGCATCAATCAATTTCAATGCGTTGAAGTAAGCAAAAGGCAGGGACTAACACCATTGGGGAGGAGGCTGTTGTCTGGATAACGGGAGAGAACAATACAAAGCGCCATTCACCGATGCCCTTTTCACTCCTTCCCAGAATCTAGTTCTCTTCATTATCCAAATGGACTAAAATAGTCAACTTTTTGTCCAAATCTCGGTTTGGACGACGACCTCTCGTTGAAGGACATGTCTTTCGAGTCATGTCCGCCAACCCTTCTGCATGTTGGCAGTGTAAGTTCTGTCGTAGTCTTAAAGCGGTGGATGCTCAAGCTCCTTTCTGGACAAATGAAGTGCAACTCCCTCATCAACTACCTAACTTTTGCCTCTTCCTAGTTGTTTTCTCTTCCTCCTCCTCCTCCTCCTCCTCCTCCTCATCCTCATCCTCCTCCCGTGGTTAAGTATTTTTATAGCTGGAAAAGTTATTGACATCAGGTCATCAACTTTTTTGTTAAACAGTGAGCTTCGCTGTGAAAGGCATGACAGTTGATGAATGTTGTATTAAAGAGGAGATAAATGCCTTCTGCCTTCACACATCCGACATTCCTCCATTCGTACATTTTAATCTCTGTTTACGTTTTACCGTGGAATGTCAGATGCACTGATTTGCGTCCACTTAATGACAACCATGCACACTTCAAATTTATGCCTTTTTTACCTTTTCGTATGATTGCTGGCCAAACGCACATCACAATTTGCACCAAACAAGAAATTCCACTTCGCTAAGCCTAAGCCCAATTTAGCCAACTGAAAAACAGCACCCACTTTCCGTCTTTTTTGCTCCGACATCTAATTGGCAGGGTAGTCGAAGAGCAACGCTTTTTTAATTGAAAGAATCTCCACATTTGGATGAATAGAACATTTGATTTGGCCATTGGCATGTCAAAAGACTTTGGCTGATTTCCTGGAGAAAATAACTCCCACTGCTGGTGGCATACGGGTATCCACGATTCTGCCGTGCCCAAAGGCAATAAGTCGTCTCCCCTTCCGACTATCATCACCCAAGCATCCCAGGACAGTAAATATCATATTCTCACCTTGAAATATCGCGGCATAGGTCAATCGAAAGTTCATGATAAACATTCGTTCTGGTTTCCACATCTACGGTCGAATTGGAAATGAGCTAAATAGGTGGAGGCGTTTCGTATGGCTTTGTTTTCCCACCAAAAAAATGCCGTATTAGTTGGAAGGAGAGAATGTTAAACTGCGTATTTTTCTCACTACTTGTTGAAAACAGTCCAGTAGGTTTTTGGGTGGGAAAAAACGGTTGGATGAATTTGCAGATCCGCGTTGTTTGGTGGACTGCACATCAACGCCACTTTTGATACAACTTCCGCAGTAAATAGTTGACGCTTTGTCTGACAAAAAGCATTCCCTTTTTTGCTACATCTTTAGTATTGTTTTTTTTCGTCTTTTGATTGACTTTTTGTCCTACTTATTTGCGGACTTGTAAGCAAATTGATTTTAACACTCTTTGCTCCACCCTCCCCTTCGCCTCCCCCTCCTCACCCCTTCTCACCCCTTCCTTTTCTTTCCCTCTTCTTTCACTTCGGTTTCTTCTGCCTCGAGTTTTACTCTCAGCGGAGGAAAAAAGTCATCCCAATGAGCGAGCTAGCTTGGTGGAAAACGTATGCGTTTTTGTGGTTCTCCCTCTCCTGTCATGCCTTGTTCCTCACCTCTACCATCCACATACACACACGTACACCCATCCACGCAAAAACTGTGAGCGTTGTTGTTTTTTGGCTTAGAGGCGGTGGCGAGGGTGAGGGAGCGGGGGAAGGGGCAGGATGAGGGAAAAACGACAAGAACACACATACTGGTCGCGTCACTTTTGTTTATCCTGAATGCTTGGGTTTTCCATAGCATTTGACTGTAATGCATCCATTTGTTCTCGCTCTCAGGATTGTGGGTCTGTGCAAGTGGGAAAACAGCGTCACGGGACCATGAGAGGAGAGGAAATCAAAGTAGTGGCAGCATTATCTTTTTCCGTAACCTCCTTGGCCGAAAATGACCATATCTGGGTTACTGATGTGTGGAAATGTCATCTTTGAAGTTTTAGTGCCACTTACTCGACCGTGCGGACATTGAAATTGTGAACATCAATTTTAACTATGTTAACTTTCATCTTTTTGAGCATCTTTGAGTGTTTTGGTTTTAAAACCGCTTGCCTTGTGGCAGATCAAATTCAATCATAATACAGGAGACAAGACGTGCTTCTCCTCGAGACGTCTGTCAGATGTTGTGCCTCAAAAGGAAATCTAGACATTGAGTAGGTAGCTGTCCCTCTCATGCAAGTCGGCAAACGAATCGCAGAACTTAATTTAGTCGGCAATGCAAAGAGGCATTTTGAGAGGATGTCCTGTTCTCACTTTTTCTTTCCTTCACCTGTCACTTCAACACTTATGGAATGATCACCGAAATTATTTTTATATACCTTCAGTTTATGGGGCCCACAGACTGGAACATTTAAGGAGGCTATTCCTTGCTATTACAAAACAACGACATCGACGGGCAATTTGTAACTTGACCCATCCAACCCTCTGTGGATCAAAACCTCAAGGGCCTAAAAACCGTCGCAGTAGGGTGCACAATTACAACAAGGATTCCTTTCCTATGTGCAAGATCACTTTTTTAACCCCTAAATATCCTTAAGACGTTATTCATTTGATAGGACATCTGCATGTGTACTGGATAGTGGTAAGGACAGGGTCACATTGGGCAATAAGTTTATCACGTAGATCCAGCTATCCTTTCTCTATCTCACCAGCCAGCCACGAAGCACTTTTCGATGCCACAACTAAAGGCACTTTAGAGCGGGAACACGAATAAAGCAATTTGTATCTTATTCATGGAGGAGCATTCGATGCACTGTGAAGCCTCTGCAGTGCAATCTTTTGTGCATTGACAGTCCACATCCACTAGTTCTAGTCAGCTGTACTCTCACCAGAGAGGCTCAACTTTCAAGGACTAAGTCGATGTGGAACTTTCGTGGTTTAAGAATACGTACGCGTAGATGGATGAAAAGGTGAGAGATCTCGGGTATTTTAATAATTTTTCTTTGGAAGTACTGCTGACAAGGGCTCGAACTCCAAAAACACCCATCGGGCAACCCCTCGAAATGGCCTTCGGCCTTCCCGTTCAACTGCAGTACATGCATTTGGAACCTATTAAAAAATGTGGATCCTCCACAGAGCTCCTTATTGTTTAGTTAATCTTGTCTCGTGGCAGTGGGGATTGCATTACACCGTTCCATTCTGGTCAAACTCGATATACTAACTGATTTTATCTTGTAAAATCCTCCATTGATAAGGGTAAGGTCAAACGACGAACTCATTAAATTGGCAACATTTGTGCTCCTCAACACAAAAGTAAGTCATTTCGAACGACTTCGTTTCATTTTATTTTGAATAGACTACGACCCTGTGCCAATGGAACCTCGACCACCTCAACCGAGAGGTCTTAATGTTCTTTGTGACCTCTTGCTGCCAATGTAATTACCTATCGAACGGGAAAACTTATTCCTTTTCCAAAATGAAATTCCACTTCCCATGTATCTTTTTTTTATTTTCTAAAGATGTCACTTCATGGGCGACGTGGTAGGGGGGTAAGGAACTACGACACATAAATTTAACGATGTTAGCGGACGCGATAAAAGCCACCCTCCTTAGAGGCACGTCGGGGTGGGACCACACTTCGGCACCCGATCGCGCCGTTTGCATTATTTTAGTGCTGTTTTGTCCGCAAATTATTTTTTATTTGCGCAGCAGCTCTGTGTTACCACCTCGTCTCCCCATTTTATGCCTCATTGTTCCTGCCTCCAACAATGCAAACGCTGTATCCAATAAGGAGGCAACCACCTCCTTGGCTTATAAAAACTTAAAGCCGTTAGAAATAGCTACAGAAGAGGTTCGCTTCCTTATTCCAGGTCAATAAAGTGGCGCATGAATTGATAAATTGCGACAACTTTATTCTTCTTGGATTCTGCCCACTGCCAAGGCCTTGGATCGAACGCTTTTCTCCTGCGATTCTACGTCACGCTACGGTGCTCTTCTCTTCAAGTTCGTTGCACAGGCTAAACACTTTTATCAAGGGGATTTTGAAAAGTCTAAGCCTTAAAGACTGTGGAATAAGTAGTTAAATGGGATGGAATTTGCAAAAATTGAAGGAAAGCAAGGCTATCTATTCGTCTGACAGCGTGTAACTCCTCCTCGTTCTCCAAATATCAGGTTTCAATATGACAAGGTCTAAATCCTCTAGACTTGATGTCACAGATATGTGACAAGTGCATCATATTAAATTATGTTCTACAGTTGCACTAGTTCTTGTTTCCAAAAGATCGTTTGAGTTTAAGGCCATCAAACTGTCTCATGGTTTCTTCCTCTTACAAGAAAGCAATTAAAAGATACATTTTTTGAACAACAATTAAATTGATCCTTTCGATGGTTGTCGTCAGTCTCCTCTTGCCTACCGAAATGACAATGAGATATCCTGCTTTAGCCATCCCAAACGCTTTTGCTCGCTAAGCTATACGTCCATACATATTGTAGTTGAAAGTTCTGCAGGTTGAATAAAGCGTCACAAATGCAATCCATGGACAAATCATTCATGTCATTAACCTTCAATTAACGGTTTTGCTGTTGTAGGTAGATGTCAAGGCCACCTCATTAGCGGCATACGACGCTCTGGTATTATCTCACAGATGATATGCTTCTGACTAGAAAGGCTTTTGTCTTTTCTGTCTTGTAGGAAAAGGCGCTCTCCCTCCAACCCAACGTAACTCCACTTGTCGCACGGCTCTCCGAATCTAAATTTTACAGCTTGTTTAGAACAGCAGCTCCTAATCATGGCCACGTGACTCAATTTAGTACGCTCTTCAAGCAGTCATGATATGACGTTCTAATTCTTTAATGAAATATCAGCAAATTTTCGCAAACACACTCAACCTCCTTCCTCTGCTTAAAAGTTCCCTCCTGTATCCCCTTTGCATTTGACATGATGTGCCTCCACAAAAAGGTGGAGTTTTGGGGGTGTCAAAATAAAAGTATGTCAAAGAAGGTGGAAATTTGAATGGAACAGCCTTTTCGACAACTTAAACAGCACAAACGGTCGCGTTTAACGGTGCTATTGGGGCTGCCTTAATGGTTTGGAATAAAACGGGCCCACATGGCTTGATCGCGTGTCCGCCACAATTAAATCTCACTTCTTTCTATGAAAGCCTCTTGGCTAAGCATCTAAAATGTAGTGTGATCAGACCGCAAACACCGAGCTGCCCCTATACACAGGGCTCCTTTAGTCTCGACTTCCGTGGCACCGAACTCTACAGCCAATGATCCAACCCCTCCGCAATCTCATATTAAACTAAAACGCAAAGAAAATAACTTGCTGCGAGTCATTTCTAGCGAAATTCGCATACTCTTGACTCAAGCGGTATTGCAATAGCGCCTCTGGTAGCTCTGCAGTAAGGCATTTGACCAGCGTCGACGTTTCAAAGACCATTTCAACTCAAACTAGCTGCTTATTTAGACACTGCTCAAAAAACACAGCCTTTTGCAGCAATTATATGACCTTTGCATTGACAACTGCGTATTTCGCTTTACAGATCCTAAGATACCTTACCTGCAGGGGTGATTTGGGATTATTTATGAGGAAGCTGCTTCCTTTAACAAAAGTCTGACACTGCACAATGAGTGCAGCAATGTGTTAGGTGAAAGTGTCAAGAAAGTGAAATAAACGTTTCCTCCTTCAAACGTGACCAGAGGTCTAGAATTGATGTATTTATCTTGGGGAGAAAGTGGGGCGCAGCACAAAATCGGACAATTATGCGTCGCTTGGCATTTTCTTTTGGGACAGACTTCGGTATCGCCTTATTACATATGCTGGATCGGTGTACCTCCCACCAATCACCTGGAATCTGTGTTACTGACATCAGACTGTCAAAGCGGCAGCTAATCTTCCTCTGAGGTAAACAATAAACCAACTCCCAACTCCGTTACATGGGGAGAAAGTTAGATGACTGAGCCTTTATGAATGCATTGCTTGATCTGGCTAAGTCGACCAACTTAGGAACAGACGAAATGTCGGGAAAAGAAAGGGAATTTAAGAACTTTGGCTTGTCGCATGGAAAGGCAGAGCCCACTTTTACATGTTACGAGACAGTTCTCTCACTTCTCCATTCCTCCTGCTCTTCTTAAGTCTCAAATGAAAGTAAAGGGGCAATTGACACGCTGGTGAAATGAGATCCCACGTGCCTCGAGGTGTAGGATTAAAAGATTACTCCACATTTTGCACACAGAACTGGCGCTTTTTAGCAGTCCAAAGATTAGGTTTCGCTTTTCCTTGCGATTGCCTTTTCCATCACTTGTGATGAATCTTTTCTAAACAAATTCGAAGACCTCACTTGGCTGTTATTTTATTCCAAAATGCTTCCTTACTCCTGAACCAAAATCGCTCCATCCAAAAAATGTTTTTTTGGTCGATCGGTTTTCAACTCACCCTGACATATGTTTCACCCACGCAGAAGACAATCTTTGAGTGTATTTTAGTCTCGGAATAGGATATGTTATTGAAAATGCATTTCTGTTGAGCTTTACATCGGATCGCTTCCGCGTTCAGGAGGGGGCCAGGCGATGGTCGTGCCAGCGGGCACAAGCGAGAGCCTCCCAAAAATCCATTTCATGGCATATTTTTAAGCGTTAATTAAAATTTTCAATCTCAAAAGTCAATTTATTTCAAACAGGCATTGCGAAGGCCACTACAAAGCGTGGGTCGGGAACATCAGGACTCCTTTTTAAGTCATTACCGATTTCAGTGGCTTATATGTCTAGGGTCATAATGTCGTAAAATAGAAGCGTTTGTAAAATAGGATTTGTAAAAGAAATGAAATTATGTAATTTTCTATTCAACCCTCCATTTTAGTAGTACATATCGGCGACCATGCGAGCTGCAGACACAGCTTAATTTTGCTAGAAACACCCTTAAATCGGGTGGTCTCGCAGATCTGTAATCGCAGTGTTGTTTAGCCTCATAAAGTACTTCCATTCCCACATACAATTTCGGTAAACAATGAATTCAGCATAATGCAGAACTTCACAACAAAATACAGCCATGGTACCGCGTAAGGATGCGCTAAATCCCATCTACTGTCTACTTGCAAGGTTCAAATGAGCCCACAATGGAAATTGCTTCTGGTGTACTTCAATGATGTAGAGAACATTTTCTCACGTTGAGTTGCGAGAAAATTGTTGGGGTTTCTTCATGCCACGTGCATTGTTAGATTCCCACACTAAAACCCCGCACTGTGCGTAAATGGATCACCACCCATGACCAGATAAGGAAGGTCCAAATGCCTAAAAAGATTGCCTGTGTCATATTTCATCTACCACATTGAGTAATTGGTTCTAGGATCAAAATTACTGTCTTTTATCATTTTATTTTGGCGTAGTGTATTCAAACTATTATCAGGCAAATTGCCCAAGTCATTTCTGAGGTGAGCAAAGGAAGTTTGTGCAAAAAATTTGCGTGAGGCGAAGGACCGTAGGCCGTATGACTATACACGTGATTTCAGTAGTACCGCCAATCACCTGTTAGTCTCAATTTGAAGGGTTGTAGTCCTTTATAAAATAAACAATGTTGCAATACTTACCCTCCGAACCTGGTTATATGCAATTAGCCCAAGAATGACGAAAGCGGGTAATCCATATGCCCGTTTTATGCAATGAGGATCGACAATAATTGATCAAATTCGCGCCCGTCTCTGTGTGGGTGTGGGTGGGATTAGTTTAACCATGGAAGGGGGGAGAGGTGGTTGTACAGCCCTATCGCTGCCATAACTAGGTGGTGGCGCGAATTCTGTCTACTTTTTATGTCCTCCGACACATTCTGTCTGCAATCCACCGCCTCGCCTATAAATGTCTCAATGTTGGCACAAAGGAGTGTACCTGCTTTGTTTCCCACTCTCCTCTCACTATCCGCTTTCCCTCTCCTTCCTTTTTCCTCTACTCTACACCAGCGATGCCACCTCGTTGATCTGTGACTTTTAGAAGTATTTCGCCAATTGACTGGTGGCTCAAAGGGAAGAAAGTGTTGAAGAAGACTTCTCACTAAAAACACATTCGAATCTGCCATTGTTGAGGTGGAGTGTCACCTGGGAGTTGGTTGAAGCCCTGGTGATTGAACTGCTTGTTTAACATTGGATGCTAAAAATTTGACTCTTAAACCTGGTAGGATAAAGAGTGCAATGGAAATGTTGATGCAAATAAAACCCTATGATAATGCGAAAACCGAATATTGTATGGATTTGGTGAAGTCCAACCGCCTTCTTTTCCAATTTTACTACAGTTTTGACCTCTAAAAGTGTAGCGTTTTGGATTGTAACAGATCTTCAAAGCAGCCACCAATATGTATAAAAATACGCAGCACTTTCATCCTTAATGTTTTCAAAATAAAAAAATCATTTTGAGCAGCGGAAACCGCCTGAAAATTATTAACAGAATTTGAAGAAAGGTTGCTACTTAATGGAGGGATTGGCAGTAAACAAAGAGGTGTTACGGTTTTGGTAAAATACCCATGTACAGGGACAAAAGTTGACTAGTTTCCTTTAACTTCTTAATTTGACATTTCCCACTAAATTCGGAACACGCACATCCACACAGTGGGCCAGAGAGGGTGACAAGAGAGTGCTTATTGAATGCTGGCAAAAAAGTGACAGCACTGTCACTCAAAATTCTCAGCCCTTTATGGGAACTTTGTGACTTCTTGGGCATTTTTTTGTGCAATCGACCCTTGAGACAGAGTTGGAGGAGTGAAGAAAGTTGGTACTAAGTGAGAGCTGCTTAAAGCGACTTAGTATGGCAATTCTACCTTGTTTTTTTTGCATCAGTAGCACAGGAGGGGGAAAAAGGACAGTCAGTCTGTCAGCATACATCTGCACTACAGTCTTTAGCCTTATCTGTTATCTGGAGTGTCAAATTTGCATTAGGTGTTCGCCATTTTGGTTGTAAACCTTTCTAAAGTTGCATTTACTCATTTCCATGCCTCTTGTGTTCTTTCGGGTTTTTTGTAATGAAATTTGCAAAAAATGTTTAAGGTTGAAAGCGGAGGAATAGCCCTGCATTGAGCAGGTGAGAAGAATTTAAATCAAGCAAAAGGCCACAACAATCCCTGGGTGTCAACCAAGTCAGCATTTAGTGGCATTTAACATCTCACAAGTGATCAAATTTCGCTCTATCCAGTTTTCTTGTAATCGATGTGCTTACCTCAACTTTTGTCAGCCAAAGCTGTTTAATAGTGGACCACTTTTTCCACTTTCCTGTATTAAATTTCCTTCCTCCTCACTCTCACAAACCGATGATGAAGCGCGTGAGAGAGAGAGAGAGAGAATGTTTGACAGGCGAGAGTGATGCCAGTGGGACGACTACGACGTCGACTAAACATCACTTTTTTGTTCCTCGCTCTGTCTCTCAGGCACCTAAACGAGTCAGTGTGTGTGTGTGCGTGTGTCTAAAAGAGACAATGCATCATCTGCCATGCCCATTTCATGTAACCACCAATTATCAGATTGTCTGAGTGGAGGTGATTTGCCACCAGTGGAGGGAATGGATTCGAGAGGAAGGGGAGATTGTACTGCACTTTATTACATCATTCATTGGAGCCAAATTGTTGTGACTGAGATGTCAGTTATAAGTCTTGCAGAAAAAAAGTGATATGTGGGTGGTGTAGGTGCTATCTGCACACTTAAGAGGACTTTGGACATGTGATTAAGAAAAAAACAGAGCAACGCTACGATTGTTTGTCATGTCATTATGCTTATGGTGATGCTCGTGGCCCTCTTCGTCTTCCATTTTATTGCACCTCTTATTTAAATTAGCTGTTAAGAGTGATTTTACAATCCAGCATCGCGGTTCGCCTTGAAGATGGAGAAAGCCGCACCGGTGTGAGAGAGTCAAACTACTACTGCTGAGGGCAGTGGTTGTGCCACCTAAATAGCGTCATAATATCTCAAGTAGTTCAGTACAATT
>UYWX01000105.1:0-44108 GCA_900622495.1 Hydatigera taeniaeformis
GTACGGTTGTGAGAGGAGCAGTGGAGGTGAGAGGGGCAGTGGAGAGACTGGATGTGGTCTGTATGGCTGAATATCAATTGGAATAACACTTTGAATTTCTTTGTTGACTTTTTCATTTTGTTTGGTATATGTGTACTAGTATGTGGAAAGGAAAATACGCACTTTTTTAAGGGCGGAGTTGAAGACTAACCTGCTGGATGGACATACAGTTTGATCGGTGAGCTGATAGGCCCGAAATTGTCCATGTGTCGGCGTGTCTTGATTGCTGCTTGAACTGTGCACACCATATCGCCTGGTGGAACATCTGTGAAAACCTGGAATGTGTTTGTCGTTTTTTCTCGTCTTCTGACATTTTTGGTCATGAAAACACAACTCCATTCGTAGTAGTGTTCACCACCAGGCAGAAGGAGTGGAGGATTCCAAGTTAAATTCACAGATTTTTCACCAACTTTTGTCAATTTGATGTCCCTTGGCACTCCCGGTACTGAGAAGGAAAGGCAAATCTAGTGATCAACAGGAAATGTGTCAGCAGTAGTGTCTGAAGGGCCTCCTCACCTCCAGGCTCGGTTTCAGCATCTCCCAAGTAGGTCCAAAAGGGCTCGTTTCCAGTGCAATTGGATTGCAGTCGAAAGGCGTATTTGGTGGTAGGAGAGAGGTTGTTGAATGTCACTAGTTGTTGGTTCTTATGCGGTTGTTGAAGTACACGATTTGCAGTCTTGTTATACGGAGCCGCTTCCACAAGATACGAGCAAAGTGTTTGAAGGGATTGCGGTTTGTCCCACTTAACTGTCACACCATTCCACGAGACAATTATTTCATGATATGGAGGCCGTAAGATGGCTGGAAATGGTGATAGCAAAAGGAAATAAAGCACTGTGATCCAAACAATGGTCAAGAAGGGGAGTGAGACTCACAGTACTCGGGCATTACGATGGAATGGACAGCTTTTTTGTTCAAAGCGTTGTTTGTAAACGCTGTAATCGTGTAGTTGAGTGAAAATTTGTAGAAGGCCTTTGGCGAAACTTCAAAAAACATGGATCGGTCGTATTGAGCTTTGACAAGTTTATTGTAATCAATGAAATTCATGGCACTGTGTTCGGGTGGATTCTAAACGGTTCAGAAAAAAAGTTCATTCAACCACTTCTTGCATACACGTGCTTAAGACGTTCGACATTTTTGACATTTAAACAATTAACTAGACAGCCTGACGTTTTGAAAGCCTAAACGTACCTGAGGCGACCTTCTCTCCGAATTCTCAAAATCCTACAAGGGTCAAGAGCTACTGAAGCGCCCTCAGCACACCCAAAGGTGCTGAGTGACACGGATGAGTTTGTTATGATGCTTCTTGAATGGCGTGGTTATAGGAACAGCACAAAATGACTTAAAGCCCTACCAAATCAGTAAATCATAGAGAATCCTTCTCAATGCCTTTTTCTTTGTGGGAAATCAGGACGTGCCACTCATTATTCACTAAAGGATGTGCTAAAGTACCCTTGTTGGAGAATGATCAGGGAGAAGTGGAGAGAGACGTTTTACTTTAGTCTCCCACCCAGCAATACACATTGAGGAGGAGGAGGAGGAGGAAGAGGAGGAGTAGAAAGCACTTACCGTACCATTCACGACCTTGAAAACAATAGTTTCATTCGTATTACTGAAAATGAAAGTGAAGTTCTGGATCAATCGAGGATGCGAGGCTGGTGGACGGAAGGTGATGAGGAGACGAGCAGTGGTGGATGAAACCAATGTCAACTTTCCAAAGATATCGCACGGTGGATCAACTAAAGCATTTAAAACAGTTCTCTGAGCGTATAAGAAGAACAATTTATCATGTTATCTTTGCAACGCATTTAGTTTTCCTTAAAGTAAGTGTAAAAGGATGTTTACGTTCAAAGCTTGTTTTGGTTGGAATGGAATAGGTTTGGACGTTGAACCTAGGAAGGGATTGAAGCAAAGCCCCGGGAATGTTAAATTCGAGTTGGTGTGTTCTAGGCACAGAGGTCACCGATTGATTCTTGATCGGCACGGCGATCGCCATTGGCGTATGTTCTTCGCCTCGGCAGAAATTCCCAGCCTCAATCTGAATAAATCAGGATAGTTGCTGATTCATATTTATCAGAATTGCTACTGAAATATATAAGTAGGCTGATTTTAAAATCGTTAGAAAAAAGTGGACGCGTCATGACAACTGATCCCTTGAATTTTGCCATATATGAGGTGCAGGTAGTGGAACAAAAGACTCCAACATGTACACCAGAAGCACAAACGGTAAGTTAGAGTAAAGAATCAAGAGAAGGTTAAGCAGCATAAAGTCATTTTAGTTAATAAGTGCTACTTAAGTAGCTTTTCACGTACTGTGTAGCCGGCAGAGGCAATCTCATTATAGATGATCAGTAAGCATTCCTCCGTATTCTGACGCTTTAATATTACCACAAATGAACCCTCACCAACTGCACGAATTGGAGAAATCTCTTGTCTGCTAAAGAGTAATTTGTGGAAAAAATTTCAATAAAAGTGCTAATACAAAATCTGATAAATGTAGACAGGGAGCCTTATTGCACAAGAACTTGGTAATACAAATTGCATCAAAAAGAATTCATCATCTTGCTCTGACAGGATTACATAACCGTTGGGAAATGGTTAGCTGAGGTCTCTTGAAGTGTGCCATCAAGCAGCCATCGAAACTTTGGATCAAATAAAAATTATGGCACATGAGTTAGGACTCACGACGGGATGCGAGAACCGAAGGTAGAAACATCTAAAGAGCACAAAATCCAAAATTTCAATATTAATCAAATGCAAATCAGAACATCGTGAAATAGGAGGTAGCTTACCGCCAGTCTTTATCCTGGCGACAGCAGATACACCCAACAAGTTGAATTTGGTCTTCATTGTGGCTACGACGACATACTCGGCCTCAATTCCATCAACTGCAATACTTAAACTTTCCCATTTCGTGTTAGCACTCTTGATAAAGCTCCCATCTCCGACTCGTGTAACCTTTACTGAGAAATCATACACATCGTTCTGTGACCAGTACTCCTTCACGGGCCAAGAGAGAGACAAGAAACCGCGCCAGGTTAGGGTGAATTTTGCACGAAAGTGGCGTTGATCCGGCCACGTTATCGGTGCCTGTTCAGCAGATACACAGAGCAGGATGCCGAGCACGACAACGACGGCACGCCTTTGCGACATGAGGAGAAATGAGCCTTCACAGTGGTGAGTTAATTTAAATGCAATCATCAGCGCCGAACCAATGAAAATCTCAGATTGCACCAATCAACCGCGGCTTGTGTAGCACCAAATAAGTAACAGTAGAGTTGTCTCGATATTTGTGGTATCAAGTGGCAAATAACTAATCTACACTTAATTTTAGCTGACTTAAGGGGTTACGACTTCAGAGAAGGCGTTTTACCAAAGGCTTATGCAGTTCAACTTCTACTGCTTGTCTACTTAAATCATTTCAGCATCCTGAGGAAAAGTACTTTCATTTTGACAAATAATATGACAACGGACCGTTATAGTAAGACTTTGCTACTTTAATTCATACATTGATGCATAAGAGACTTGAACGCCTGACGGTTACAAACATCCGTCAATCGGTAGACCCATTGCAACCCCCTTGACAAAGAATACATTTGCCAACAACGTGGCAATTGATTGCAACAGGCACATCAAATCTGCACTCCTTCACTTGAAGCATAAAATACAGCCTTTAGAGAAAGCCAATGAAAGATGTCAATCCAAGGAAGAGATTTTCAACTCGTTTATAACTTCTCCGCTGTACTTGTCGACTAACAGCTCCAGAAAGTCCAAGTTGTCAACGAAACGAAAGCCTTTAATCGGCTCCTCCTAAAAAGAAGAATTAGACTTAAGATATGCAAAACAAAAGTATTTACCGACTAGAATAAGGAGCAATTAACATTCCATTTTAACAGTTCACATGTTTTAAACACGATTATGCCTCTGAGTGTTCGTCTTGCCAGGCGCTCAGTGCCGGTAG
This sequence comes from Hydatigera taeniaeformis, assembly GCA_900622495.1. Taxonomy (NCBI): domain Eukaryota; kingdom Metazoa; phylum Platyhelminthes; class Cestoda; order Cyclophyllidea; family Taeniidae; genus Hydatigera; species Hydatigera taeniaeformis. Next base: position 4,001 of record UYWX01000105.1, read on the forward strand.
CCAGATTAGGAAACACTGCATCAATTGGGGACGGATTAGTGGCGCGTAGAACGCCGTGTGAGGGATTGCAAGGAGGAAGAAGCCTTCGCGACAAGTACAATCCCTAAAACTATACAGACAGCAGCACGACAACCCTTCGCACAGATGATCGAGTGGGGCGACCATGTTGGGAAATCCGTCTTTGGCGGAGTTGCCTTACATGCACTACTTAGTGGTCAAAATTTGAGCACACACAAGCAAAAGCGTTGCCGGGAGACTAAAAGGCTCCTACTTGACAGAACCGCCAAAAGAGAGTAGACTTATTTCGTTCTTTTTACGCAGTAAATGTTGAAGTATGCAATAGAATGCATTTATGACGAACCAACAGCAAGAGTAGATGAGTTTGAGCTTGAAGAGCAGTCGTCAGACTTGTCGAGAGGTGACGCATGACTGACACCGCTGAAAAGGCAATCGTCTCAGGTCCACAAAGCAAGCAAAGCAGAAGGAAATCCAAAATTTCGCTCCAATCGAGGTAATTTAAGTAGTACTGACTAAGCCAGCAACGCAGCACCTGAAGTTGACAGGAGACATTGATATAGCAACGATGATAACACATAAAATTTGGACTTAAATTAAAACCCTTAGCGGGTTACCAGTGAGGGTGAATAGCCGGACAAACGGAATGTGTTGTAGAGTTGGGGTAGCTCACAGGAGAAGACCATTTCAAAAATATGGCAAATAGTGTAATGCTGCGAGGAAGGTCTCGTTGTGGCCTAAAATAAAGCATCACCCATGGTTACACTGCTCGATCAGTGCTTTAAATGTCTGTAAGATGGGGAAAAATGGTGTGGAGGCAATAACGAAACGAGACTCGTTGTGAGAAGAACCGAATGTCAGCTCGTAAGGCGAGTAATTAGACCACAGGAAAGAAGTCCCACTACCTGCGTTATTAAACCAATTATCCAGGATACTGCACACAATTTAAGCAGCAGAAATAACAAAAATTGATAAACAAATTGGTCAGACACTAGTTACTACTTAAATATTTCAGTAGAGACTAGAAAAGGCTCGGTATCCACATTTTTATTTTATGGTGTTCCAGAAATATTTCTATTCTAAAAGTTTGCTTTATGTTAAAATGATGTCAAGAATCGCAAGTATGACCTTGATAAACAAATAAAGTGAAAAGATGTTAAGGTTAAGCGCCACCGAGAAGGCGGACACTACTTACAACAGGTGACCACAAGTAATGTGCAAGTGAAGTCCCTTGAAATCGGTTAAGAAAGTCGACTGCATGCGAGACACTGCCATTGTAAAGGAGAAAAATCAACGCCACAAACCAATCAAATGGCTCGAAGCTGTCACCACTCTCTTGAGACGTTTTCACATCTCCGCCGGCTGTTGTAGGTTAACCAAAACACAATTAGCTGCCTTACCATGGTCAAGATGTTGAAGACCTTTTGAAAGGACCCTACCAAGGTTTTTCAAATTTCCAGCATATGACAATAGGTCAGCTAAGTCGTGCATCCGGGCGGTGGGGGGAAGTGTCGTGTCCAATGCATGAACACGATGTCCATAGCTGGAGAAGTGAGAAAAGAAACACAAAATGAGTAAATAAATGAGCACTTTTGAGTGATGCACTTCGAAATCGCTAAAAACATTCGATATAATGGACTTTGTGCCAAGAGATATACTACTTATAAGAGGCGAAACTCATAAAGGCGTACTCGACAATCAAGCTTATGGCAGTTTCCTTCCAACTAGGCAACAAGGATGAGGCAACAGTTGGTGGCACTAAAACAAAAAAGACTTGATTAAAATTGAATAGGCTTTTTTATCAAAAAATCTGAATGCTAACATGATGCGTACTAAGCGCGGCCCTGAACGAATCCCTTTTCAAAAAATATGTGCTAGTCTCTCAAAAACGAGCAAATATTTAAAAGACAGTAGCCAAAACATTTTAAAGAGCGTAAAACTAACACGAGGAGGAAGCAACTTGCTTTCGATTGCAAATAGCAAGAAGACAGGCGTCAAACAAGGCTCCGATGTCTAAAAGAAAATTTAGGGTTAATGACCCGATTTACAAGGCGCCAAAGGTTGTAACTAATTTTAGTGCATTACAAAGCCCTAAAATTCACATGAGACAGAAACCATAAGAAGAGTATAAATAAATTTGAGTTAATAAAATCACGTTAATTCCAAGGGACAAAAAAAAAGTGCTCACCTGGAATTTGCTTATTCATATGTGGTAGAAATTTGGCTACATTTCTTATCCTTGCTTGAAGACGTGGAAACTGGAGGAGAAGTTGATTCTCAATCTTGCATTGACCGATGCTGGGGTGTTGGAGACTGGAAATGACAATACTGACTAGGCTGGCGCTGATTGGCCGCTTCAAGGTCATTGGAGTAGTTTCAATGTTTTTCACACACTGAGGGCAATAGCCAACTTTCTTGCTGCTGGCAGTATATTTCTCTAAATGGTCCGAATTCAGCGTTGTCACAATGGGGTAGGGATAGGGATCCGCATTATGCTAGAGGATTGAATGAAGGAGAGTGAATATATGAGAGTGGGAGTTACCCACCAGCCACCTGTTAGTTGGCAGTAGCTGGTAAAGAGATGCTTTTGCAGAACTTTCATTTTCAATCTTAGATATAACAAGCATTGATGTTATGAGCCAGTGAGTCAATTCGACGTTACTCAATGTGACAAGTATCACCGAAGAGAAATGAAAGCGGCCAGCTCGGAGACAACCAAAAAACTATGCCTAGAGCTGCATGATAAGATCAAAGACCAACTCAGTAGCTGCCACCATGCCAATCACAGAGTCTCCTCTACCTTTCGCCTTTTGGCCTTTCTCAGGCCACTCTATTGCATTTCCAAATGATTGAGGATCAAACTGACAAATTTATCTAACTCAAGTATGTGAAGAGGAACAACAAACCTCGCAAAGGCTGCGGGGAGGTAGATGTCGCTCGTTGGGACCACCAAGAAGTGAACACTTTACAAGAAGACGATTTCGTTCAATCAAGCCTTCATCAATTAGGAATTGGACATCTTCCACTGCCTCCTGATCCAAATTATTTTGTAGTTGAGCATTGAGAAGCACGCGTCTTACGCCAAATCGTGACTCCAGAAGCAAAAATGTATCCAGTGAAGAAAGGAGAGCACTGAGGAATCTAAGGATGCATTCATGACATTGTCAGAGGTGGAGAAGGAAGTTAACTCACCGAAGACCGAAAATTTGAACCTCGTCTGGACGGCAAAGCTTGGCAAGCTTTGTACTGGAGTCTAAAAGGACAGCACGGTCTAAGAAGGCCTAAGACAGAGGAGAATCAGATAATTGTGGCTTACAGACAAGGATTGCGGAGCTGTCGGTGGGCTTCGATCTGACCCACATGGACTGGAATCCCTCAATAAGCCCTCAAACACTGCAGTGAAGTTGGCAAACAACTTTAACAGTCGATTAAAAGGCTAAGAAAATAAAAATAAATGACTAAAGTCACTTCAATTAGTCAAATGGCTTTATTTGAAGTGCTACTCAACCTTCTGAATGCCCATTTCAGTCAGGTCAGCCGGTAGGAGGGCTCCACGATCTGAACTATCTTTCTCGTTATATAAATCATTTGGGGAATCTTCCAGGTCGTCATAACCTTCAACAGATGTAGCAATTGCGGGTTCACATCCTTCCAAACGCTTCCAAACCTCAAGAAATCGATGCTCGACAAAAGCGGTCTTCTCCAAACTCCTCAAGCCCTTAGCACACGAGACGATCTGACTGACCATTAGATCAGTTTCGAGACGGAAACAATTTTGAGTCTGCAAAGAAACTAAAAATACTTACAAGCGTCTTAACTTGCCTAGTCGTGTAGAAGTGACTCACAAGATTTGAAGGAGAGAGAAGGTGGTGTACACAGTAATGCAAAAGGTCGAAGCTCTCCACCAATTCCACACCTCTTGGAGTCTTTAACAAGGCAATAATGAAGATCTCCAACGCCTTTTCAAATAACTCCACGATGCTTAAAGTTACACAATATAGAAAAGCACTTAAAGAGTTACAAAGACATTGACAAATAACTCTCAATTAAGGGAGTAGCCACCAAAACTACACTTTCTCAATGTAGCCTTCTAAGTTGCACGAGATGATGAAATACACGTTTCTAACACGTTCGTGCACGGGTCATGCAAAAATGCCTTTCAGAGGACTGACATAGAAAGGCTAGCACTTACTCCGCCGACGCTTCGTTGTGTTTGGCTTTCTAGAGGGGAGGAGATACGAGATTTTCTTAGAAAATTGCAGAAATGGCGTTGAAAACAAGTGCATTGAAAACCTCACCAAGATTTTCAAGACTTCCAAAACCTTTCGTGGAAGCTCGAAACGAATACGAGCATGACGATTCTGAGGAGTGAGAAGGGTTTTGCTGAGCACATCGCAAAGGTGGCCGACAATCTTCGCCAGAATTTTAGCAATTGAAGCACCTTCTTGACATAAATCTTCAAAGTCATCACCTGCAACCACTTCCAGACAATTGGTCAGTATTTGGGCAATTGTCTGCACTTGTCTGGATAAACAGTTTAAATGTCGGCCTGTTACTTATTACGGAATTAAGTAGAACGTTTTACTGTACGCTCGTACCTTACTGCGTTAGAGTGGGCGAAGTATTCACGACCCTGTACTGTCGAACAGACGTTTGACATAGCTTGTAATAATGCACAAACATTAGGATGTACCTTTTCATCGCGATGTCTATCCAACTTCTGCATAGGCAAAAAAAATAAACAGCTGCATGGCACGGAGATTAAGCCACTTAAAACAAATAAGTAGACTTTATAAGACAAAAGCGAGGTTTACTAGCAGGTCGCCGACGCATGCCTGAATGTGGAATAAGACAATGTCGATTACCGACTGGTTGCAGTCCTTCGAAAGACTTGACATACTGGGAAACTTCCTAATCCGATTCGCTGCTATTTGTGGCGTGCTTTCAACCCTCAAACCAAAGCAGGACACAGCGGCGATCGGCGACTTGGCCAAGCGCTGGAAACATTTGTTCACTAGTTGATGGAACGTATTTTTACCTACAAATTGAATAGCTTCAAGTGTTTTACGAAGCCGCAAAGCAGATTCCACGCAGCCGGTAAGTGCGACAAACTGTGTGACGAACAAAGTTGGAAACAGCGGAAGCATATTGCAGCTTGTTGCAATAAGGCATATTTTATGAGGGCTTTAGTCACCGCACTTAGTTTCTTCAGCCATGAATCTTATCTCATCCCTAAGGTAAATGATGGAAATAACAGACCAAGGAGATCATGAACATGCTACTTAATTAAATAAGTAGCTTACCAAAATCTTCCATTGCCGCATTGTACTCCAATGAGATTAAGAACTCGATAAAGAGCTTCATAAACGTCCGCATAGGCAGTGCCTTTCCCTTAACTACAAAGGCACATCAATTTTAACATGGGATTGTTCCTTACGCATTAGTATTAGCAAAGTGCTCACTCAGAGTGGCTCTATCCTGGTCAGAGAGCTGTTTAATAACGTCTTTGGTAATGGCAACGGGGAGGATTTTGCTATGCGTCTCATGAAAACAAAATAGAGTAGTTAGTGCATGGAGTGAGTGCAGAAAATAAGCTGCTTCCAAATGAGAGGAGGAGTAGAAACTTCGACGATTTGTGTGCGACGAGGGTCCTGCAAGAAAAAAGGCGAAATGAAAAAAGGTCACAGACAGCAGACACCTCCCAACATTCATAAAAGAGATTAATTCTACAAACTTTGAAAACCGTAAAACAGAGAGATCAATTGAGGAACAAGTGTCAACTGTGCAAGCACGGTAGGGAATTCATGAGGTCGTCTACCCAACTTTTACTGTTAACCAAGCAAAGCAGCATGAAGTATGGCCTACTTGGCTTGCGAAGAAACACGTATGCACAATTGGTTAGCCACGTCGAGACCTAAAAGGACTCCCAAGACTAAGAAATACTGCTTCCTCATCAATGCGAATCAATGAAGGCAAGTAATAACTCACTATTTGCTTAGCCTTTGCAATTCGGCTCAGCATCGGTCGGCGTCCATAAGCGCCTCTCTAAAGAAGATCAAATATGACTCTTTTATCGTAAAAATTGTGCCATTGCGTCTGCGTGACAGTGTAAGGGAGGGTGATTCAGACTGAACTCAAAGTGTTCCAAGAGAGAAGGAGGAAATACACCTAACCACCTCACTACCATTGGATGTAATAGTAAGAAAAGTGTTGCCGAGGGAAAAAATTGTAGTGATGGCCATGAACTTGAGGTGAGCATTATGGAAGGGAGACATGAACCTGGTTTGCCTGCATTCCATCCAAGTTTGGATCACAGACCCGCGGTGCCTTTACAGGTTGGCAAATCAACGGTAAAATTCAGACAAGCAAAATGTTTGGCAGGGAGGAGAAGAAAAAGCTAATTAACAAACCGTCCAAAGAGAAAACCACTGAGCTTTTGGATCAAGAAGCGAGACAAGATGGAGGGGAGTGAGACGTCCATTGGGAATGCTTGAATGAACCGCCAGAGATGGTGCACAACCAGATAGGAGGAGGGAGAGACAACGATCCATCAAGGCGCCCATCAGTCTACAGAAGGGCAGTGAAACGAAATGAGGCCAATTCACTCCCTCCAGCGATCAAACAAGAACCAGGCGGACTTACTTTTCTGAGTAGCGAAGCCAACAATAAGGCAGTTTTTTGTGAAATTCATGCAGAAGGCAAAACTACCAAACGAGGAACGTGCTCACATTCAGTACATTTGGAGAAGCCACATTATTTGTTCAATTAGAGTATAAATATTTCTGTTAGTAACTCACAGCGCGGAGTAGCTTTTCCACCTTGCTCTTGCTAATGTCCAAACCATCTGAAATGGTTAGTCCGGTGCTTTCATCTGTGGTGAATTGTTCCTCCAGGTAATCAGCTAGAAATCAAGCACAAGATAGGTTTACTACACGAATCCTTTAGAGTGTCATGCCTACAGCCGCCCTTTAGCTTCTCTGTACGCTAACAACAGACATATTTTCGATTTTGGATTTGACCAGTTACTCAATGAGGCAGACGTTAAAGAGCATAACGTACCAAAGAGAAAGTAGCAGTCTTTCACATTCCCAAAGGTGGAGGAAAATGTCTTGGCTATGAATTTCAGTGCGAAATACTAAAGGTGCAAGAAAAAGTGCCAGAAGTTTGGAGGGTGAGGCAAAATGAATAGCTTTGAACAGAAATTCTTATGCTTCCAGTGAAACGAAAGGTTAAAGTACGAAAATAACGGTCGGACCTCATCTACGGCTTCTCATTGAATCAATTCCATCTTTATAAGACAACGCCATGGAATATTTGTGTAGGAACAAAAAGTACATTACTTGTAAATAAAGAAAAAAATTAGAATGAATCTCACGTTTAATTCAGGGTCATCGTCTCTCAACGCATCGTAGAGACCTTGGCGAATACCGTAGGTAGACGATTTCCGACTCCCTCCTCTCCCTGGACGATCAATGGCTTGTTTATCAGCTGTGAGTGTTTCAGGAACAATAGTCCACGCGTCACAGACCTGCGCCTCAATGGAGGGAATTCCCACAATCTGTCGGAGTGCTTCGCGTCTGTGCTGAACATCACAGGAACGTGGATCCAGAGATTGAGCTAACTCAGACAGACGTTTGTGACTAAGAGAAATGTAGTCAGCATCCTATCAAATTCAAAGGAAAGTTCCCAATTTTTCAATCAGTCAGATGTAACTCATTTAGGCACGAAGAGGATGGTAGCTTGTATATCCGACCTGAGTCAAAGAACTGCTAAAAGAAGATTCTAGCTCGGTAAGGAGTCGATGGGAGCACGCGCCCTCGGAAGCCTGAGGTGGAGAATTTTGACACTGGACCGTCAAAGTTTCATCATCCTCCTCCGGTATCGCTCCATCATCCTGCGCCACCTCAAGTAAGTCTCGAAGGAGTTTTTGACGAAAATCACGGAACCTGCAAACGTGTTCAACACGTAATCCGCTCCTTTTCACGTGTTTCATTGTGTAATCAAGTGGTTGCTCCAGAGTAACAGTTTTAACAAAACAGGTTTATGTTATCAATGAAAGAAATGCAAAATGACAAAAGACGATAGGAAAGGAGAAGTAGTTACCCTGACGATTCAACAATGTCCTTTAGTCCTGTTGCAGAATTGAAGATTTCACTTAAACCAGATGAATCAATATATTCCTCCACTTTTTCTTCAATTATATCCTTCAACAACGAAGTGCGATCCATTTAGTGAGGCTAAGATAGAAGAGACATAATAGGTAGGCCGATCAAGATTCGGTTCCATAAGCTCTCACTTGTGACTCTTCGCCAAAGCACAACTACAAGCAGCGAAGGAAAGCAAATCTATGTTGAAGAAAGCATAAAATCTACGGTAAAACCACAAGCTAAATCCATGGATAATCTTGCGCGTACAGTGCGCAAGCATAAAGGTAATGCGATGCAGACAAACAATAAAGAAAGACTAAATTAGACTTTAGGCCCAGTTATGTGCAAGCACTTCACGGGTATTGCAATTGAGCATATTCGCACCACCCAAACACCACCACAAGCACCATATTTAAGAATCAAACAAACTCATTGCAAGGTATTCGCTGATCAATGTAAACAAAATAGGTCATGGACCACAACCTCGATTAATACAACCATCGAATTGCTTATGCTAATTTTTGAAGGGTACTTGCATCTTGCAAGCAATCGATTGATAAAAATAATGGACTTTTACCATTTGATCCCGAACTCGAGCTAATCTTGTTGTATAACTGCACCGCTAATGGTAACCCTTTAGCTGATTCACGGTACTCTCTCCTATGCAATTAAAAAGCACTGTTCAATTTAAAAATAAGGCTTTGTAACGGCGCTTTGGAAAGATTTGATCGTTTTTCTCAATCTTTTGCAATCGCAGTTGATTTCATACATCCTCGCCACCTATTTCTTTTTCGCAAAACTTTTTCCATATAGCATTCTTTAAGACTGTTTATGTGACTGCCTGACGTTAGGTGATCACTCTAGAAGTTGTCTGGACCCTGTACACGTGGGCTGGCCTTGGGGCCATGTCCAGACCCATTTGTTCTGTTGTCTTTAGAATACATGCATACGACTGCTCTTACTGACTTCTTGTACCGGCCAGGAGGTCTCGGGACGCTACTCTGTTAATCCATCCATAGATAAGCTTGTAGCGACTCGAGACCTCACACTGGGTAAAAGAAAACATTAGGTGGAGCTGTTTGCATGTTTTCAGAAGGGAGCAAAGAGATCAGGGCTAAAAAGGCCAGCTCAGGCGTACAAGGGTCAGACGATTCCCAAAGTAACCGTTAGTCATCAGACTCTCACTTATTTGACAAAGCATTAGACGATTTTTCATGAAAGTGCTTTAAAGGAGGTGCTCAAACCAAATACAAAGAATTTAATGTTGGCAGATTTGAGATATAAATTTTAAAGAAAACCTGCTGATTAAAAGATATAAAATGGAATCCTAGCCTGTGCAACGAAACCCAAGGATTCCTTTCCGTCTCCCGAGCTTGGCCCTATGACTTCATAATCGAGACATTGGAAGGCAAGGTTTCGCCTTCCTTCGACATTGATGCGTTTTGCAAGACTATAGTTAAGCTGGCGAAAATTTGAAAGGAGCAGTTTCTGACAACTACAAAACTAAGGGAAACATCAGCTGGGACAAAAGTGACCGCGTAACCGTCTTGAAGCTCATTGAGGTGTGCAAGTTTGATTGCGACAATCACTGTCTAGGTATCATTCAGGTGGGCCATGCAAAGAACAAGGTGGCGGGACAAGAGCGAGCGTGCCTCCAACTCGACCCACCGTCTAAATCAAGTCGGGACGATTCTCCGCCCTCCTGACCGTTTTAGACATTGTTCCACCATCAGTCCTCTACCAGCCCACTTTTCCGGGCATCCAAACTCCAAACGGTGTCTCGGTGAAGCGGAAGACTGCAGAGTGCGGTAAGTACTGCGACAGCCTCGCTGCATTATCTTCGACCAAACACTCGTGAGCAAAGATAAAATCGAAACTTTTTGGTTAAAGCAATACAAAATTGGTGCTTCTGGAGGACCAACGAGTCCTTCTGCAATTTCAACTCAGCTCGATGCACGAAATCACGACAGTGAACAGCTCTACGACCACCCTCGAGTCAGTGCGATGAGAAAAGGCGGACATCGTAAGGAGGTGGTGGACACCTTCCTCCATCCCAGCATCTCCAACTTCAGCCTACTTTTTGTTGAAGAGGAGGAGGTGAAGGCAATCCTTCACATTGCATACGTGATCTCGCCTCCTTGCATTCCCTGTCCATGCTGAAATGCACTGCAAAGGTATCAAGGCTGGCCACTTCCCAGGTGGACTGGAATGCACCATTGCCATTGCGGGTGCACCATTGTTTACTGCAAGGGCTGCACAAGTTGGTCATCTCATTGGGCTTTCAACAACTGGAACAAATTCAGGCGAGGTCAAGGCCAGTCAAAATTTCACATTCATGTCGTCACATGTCCATCTGCCGCACTCCCAGTTCCCTTGCCAAATGGAAATGCCAGTGTGGACAGATGGGTGGTGGTGGTGGTGGTGACATTCATGACAAATGGAGCTGTCGAATTTGTGGTATTTTGGGTCACATCGCACTCTCTTACCCGCTCAGCCAACCTGTCAACCGCCGGTCATGGACACCTTTATTGTCTCACTCCTGTTGATGTGCCTAAGCCCAATCGAGGCTTTCTATTTTGTGAGTGTGTGGGGGAGGACTGTTGTGAAGGCACTGCCCAATGGCTAGGGCATATGCATGACAACCAGGGCAAGTTGTGGAACACTCATCGTTTGGCAAGACATTCTGGTGTTCCATGCATGCAACAGAGAGATGTGATGAATGCAGCTCCCCGCGAGGGTGACGAGGAAAGCCTCCAAGCACAGCAGGGTTTAGTTGTGCTGCCAGTCGCAGTCACCTCTCGTCCAGCCTACAAGCCGCGGTGAGCACATTCTAGTCACCTCATCAACCGTCAACGAGACAAACTCTCTGATCACAACGGGAAATGACTGTCACCATTTGGTGGGAACGGGCACGGGTGTCGGTAATTCCTCTAAACCAAGGCAGTCGGCATTACAGTCCCGAGACAGAAGTTAAATGTTCCACCTTTTATCGTCCTTCTCTATCAGCACAGAAAACTGGAAGGCACTCTCCTAATTCCAAGATGAGTGGATGCAAGTGACAACTGAGGTCTGGCTTTCCCTCTTCCTCTTCTTCAATCAAAATCTGGATTGTGCGTCCTCCACGATCCCCCATATCCTATATGTCCTGAAACTCATCTACCACAGTCAATCCTTGCTGCTGCTTAAACAGGGACATATGAAAGTGCACCCTCCAACAATGCCAACTTTGGTCCACAACGGTGGGAGCCCATTGGGTCAATCCTCCTCCTTCGTATCTCGAAAGTGGAGCGACATCAAAGGAGCCGGAAAAAATGGAGTACGGTGAGACTAAGTACGCTTTTTGCCCTACACTCCATTACAACCATGCAAGACGTTCAGCAAACCTTGTTTGATTCGTTACCTACATTCAGAGTCAAAAAGGACTCGACGCTGTTGTCAGGGTGTCGTGGGTGTGGCGTCGTTCATTCCAGCTAATAAGAATTCAGAGTTCCATAAAATACATTCCAAAGAAAGCAAAATGTGTCTCTCGTTCAGCTGTCATGGGTGTCAAAGTTCAGTACTTCTTAGTCAGAGCCTTTATCCCTGAAAACCGCCGTCGAGTTGGAGGGCTCCCATGCAACCGTAGTTAAATAAGGTTTCCCAATGCTTCGACGGAAATCAGAAACATAAACACACCAAAATACTATACTTTGACTACAGAAAGAAATCCACGATCAAAAGTGATTGGTCAAATCATCAGAGTTTTGCTAAGTGCCATAAGGATGAGCTGTTGATCGTCTGGAAGGTTCGTTGTCGAAGTGGTGCTGTGGGCATAAGGAGAGGACGACACGAGGCTTCACATGCTACACTGGAACTAGCCCCGCTTCCTTCCAGACGTCTCCAGCTACCAACAACTGCAGGCTGTCAAGGAAACAAGACTGTTTGTTCCAGCAACTATTTCATTGACATGGAACCGAGAGTGTCGCCATTTACACCTCACAACGGTGGACTTTAGGCATTGTTATCAGTTCCTATCACATATTGAACAAAGTGAGGTAGTAAAAATTGAACAATATGCATGGCACCATTCAAACATCCACCATTCATCCAGTCTACAAGAATATCCTCAACGAGGCAATGTATAATGAAAGTTTTGTTCCTCTGGTTGTTCTCTTCCCAAAAATCGATGGACTTCAAGTCTATCTGCATGGAGGCACTGACAAAGCGGGTTAAGCTGCATTCAAAAGGTTCTCGAAGAGAACCGATAAAGAAGACATTTGAATCTATGGAGGTTTTTTGTTCTACAATGCAATGAGCAATAATAAGTTGGAAAAATAGCCTCAAAATCGGCTGCTATGGCAAGTCTAATGGCAAGATCCTGATAGAGGACTGACCGCTTGGTGCTAAAGCGATTGTGGAGAGTAATGAAGATAAATCACGCAAGCTGGCGCAGTTATTTAACATATGCTCCCAGAAAATAGAAGTACCGTGGAAAAATTTTGTCTGACGTGAGATGTCAATAATCTCAAGTAATCGAAATCACTCTCCGTTATGTCATGAAAGCTCTAGTTTTTTTGAATGCAAACTGCTTCTCCACACAAACAAATACCCTTTTCCAGGTTGCTTTCTGCCGCCTGGGCACAATGGGAAATAAAGGTGTGTCTGGCGCGGTGAGTGACGGGGTGATCAGGCGGCCTCTGGTTCGGTCGGGCACGGAGCTCACGCGGGAGCCTCTGGAAGGTGACATCACAGCGAACATCCTTGTTACTCGGGGATGTACACTTGGTTTGATCTTAATTTTCAAACAGATCATTAATATATTAAACATTTTTGGGTTTAAGTGAAGATACTACTGATAGTCAGGAGCATTTCAGTAGGAAAGTACAGTTGACATGAGCGTTGTGAAATGCTTGGCTTTCCCTTTTCTACAGTCATGTTCAAACACACTTACATAGGAATTGTTGTCATTCAAAGCATCTCCACCCAACAATTGGTGAATTCTTGGAAATGAAAGCTGCGCCGATGTTGTGATTCGGTGATTTTGCCCTTCATGTCCTGTTTTTCCATTCCATGCGGTCCGACCAACCGAGCCTGGGCACGACGTATGGTAACACAAAAATAAAAATATAGGCTTTGAAGGTGCAGCAAACCAATATCCATTTCAACGTGGCCTTCAGTTTGCAGGACGTTTGTCACCATCGCTATCATGCATGCTTGTCTATTCCTTTAACCCATACAAAAAATATGGCATACCTATAATATGCCTAGCGGGCACTTCTTTTGGAAGAAATAATAAAGCCGCCTGGTCTTAAGCTTACAGCTTTCTAAACGCGGTGTGTGATTGGTGGAGTTTCGTATCTGGTTGCGAATCAACATTCGATTCAAGTGGATTGAAGCATCATCGAGGGAAGCTGCATGCCTCACATTGACTGAAGAGGAGCGCTTCAAAAGGAAAAATAAAAACAGAAGTCCAACCGTGACAACGTTACCCACTGGTAAATGTGCTTGCGGTGCGAAATCAGGTGTCAAGGTCACACCTGATTGGTGCCTGTGGGACCCGAATCGTGCATCGGATTGGCTGAAACAAAATTCGATGGTCCTTCATCCACATTGACCTCCACAATCGCTTGATTTGACATAGTGATTGTCCTGATGCAAAAATAGTATAGATTTTAAAATTAAACAGAATGAGTGGAAAAGATCAAAGTGAAATTATTACTTTACAAATGCCAAGATTGAATATGAAGAATAGTTTGATTTTCAAAACAGACTCTTTTTACAGTCCTCTTTGAATTTAGTTAGCCAAATTAAGCTTACTTTATTGGAATGGCAAGTTTTCTATGGGATGATGGATATTGCGGAACTGGTGTTGCTTTTGATGGACACTTTCCGTTGTAAAATAAAAATTCATTCCTTTGCCCATTGGATCTTGCTTTTGTCTTTTGTTTGGCCGCCATCTAAGAAAAGACACAGAAGGGTTTATTAGCCCTCCTCGACAGCTTATTTATCGGAGTAAAGTGAAATTTAAAAGACAATTGTAGTCAACGGAATCTCCAAGACTCAGGAGGCCACATCTTGAGGCTTCATGAAAGGTGAGATGTGAGAACCTGAAGAGTCTTAAGTGAAAAGATACCTGATAGAGGTATTTTCGATATTCTCGTATTGACAGTTGAACGTTATCATCAATCGGTGGTTGCAAGGGCTTTGACATTGTCATTAATTGCTCTTTCGCACTGCGGAATCTAAAATGGCAAGGAAAGCACAAAAATTTTTCTATTATCAATTTTTTAGTGGTCTGCTTTGGGATAATACCTCCGTTACACTGTTTCGGGTGGTCCGAATTGTCAACTTTTGAAGGCTTAATTGGATTATACCTTCGTTTGCGAAAAAGGGAAACCGAGATAAAAGTAGGGAAAACGAAAATGCAGTTGACAGAATTTGCATTACTTTTCACCTTATTACCTTTATTAAGGAAGTAACTACTTCAGGACCATCGGGATTGTCCTCAACGGCATAGTAAATGTATTTGTAGGAGTATCCAGAGATGCAGGCGACACTCACCTCCTTACATAACTATGATCGAGAGCTTCACAAATTGTGGCCCTTTTCAGAGGATCAAATTGCAGCAGGCGACTCATTAGATCAACACCATTCCGATCTGCACTGGTGGGAAGCATCATCGTAATCGGTTTTCGACATCTAATAAAAAATAATCAGTCAAATCCATCACCTTTTGATATGCGAGAGTGTGGCTTAAACTACCTAGTTACCTACTTGAGGCTTGCTTGTGAAAGAATACGGGAACTGTATGGACCTTTGATACACATTGTATCTAAATGGCAAGACAAATAATCACACCCTTTCCACGCAGATGAGGAGCTGATGGGAGAGAAAAATGCCAAACTGATGCTCACCTTGCTGAGAGAGTGGATGGGGCATTGTTGCGATTATAAGCTCTAATTGGTCGAGAGTGGAGGCACCAGGGAATAGGGGTTTTCCGAGAAGCATTTCACCAAGAATGCAGCCCAGAGACCAGAGATCCACGCCTTTGGTGTAGTAGCCCGAGGCAAGGAGAATTTCCGGTGCCCTATACCATCGAGTAGCTACGTACTCCGTTAGTGGAGCCGCCTCACTCACCCCCTCTCTCGGCAGCTTGTCAGTGCTTTGAAGCGTCTGCTTCCTTAAGGTGGCTAGCGAGCGTGCCAGTCCAAAATCACAGAGTTTTACGCGACAAGCTGAGTCAATCAGCACATTTGAGGGCTGGTAACGATGGCGAATAAATAGATGACGTTTTGGCATTTCCTGCTTTTAGATAAAGTCACTGAAACTAACTTTAGAAAGGCAACTAAAATCCTATTTGTCAGTAAGCAAAAAGCCAAACTTTCAGCTGTCTGAGAAAAAGGCCCCAACAGGAGTGATCAAGTTGTAAAACAAAAAAACATTGACCATATAATGTAATACTTAACACCATAAAAGAGATGCCAAAGTCGCAATAACTGATAAACAAAATTTTTTATAATCCGTTAGCCTGTTTTCCCACGATGGAATTTATAAGTCCCAAAATTGATTTCCACAGCAAAATTATAGACGTAAAAACATTGCAAAATTGTCCCATAAGGGAAGTAGAATTATCCACCTTCAGGTCTCGATGAATAACCTCCGCCGAATGCAGGTAGTTGACTGCCTTTAAAAGTTGATACATAATGAATTGCTTATGAATTGGATGAAGAATGCCTCCACGTTTGATTACCTTGTGAAGATCCGTTTCTTCAAGCACATGGTAACAAGGAAACCATATATTTACCCATATATTCAAAGACAAGGTAAATATCCTTCTTGTTTTGTGCCTTAAAAATTCCATGCAGTCTCACAATGTTTGGATGGTTGCCAAGTTCTCTGAGAAAAAATATTTCACGATATGTTCTCTGAAAGGTCATATCCTTGATGAAGCTGAGTTTACTTGGGCGTCGGTTTTGTTACAAAATGCATCGAAAATTTTTTTTAAAGCAAAAGCGTCGCTGGTTTTTTTTGAAATAACCTTCCAAACAATTCCATAAGCCTACAGTTTTAAACAGAGTCAGCAAAAGAGTCACAATTACAACATTCGATAAGGTAATAATGCGGAAGAAAATACTCCGATGAATATAATATTCCGAATTTAATACTGACAATCCGAATTAGTATTCTGCTTTTACCACAAAAAGGAATAACTAAAGAAGTTTTCAAGATAAGATATGTAGAACTGCGAAGTCGAAAATGAATTAAGCATAAGGGTTTATAATGTAGAGTTTGGAAAATTGGTATAAGTACGAAACAATTAGACGTACACCTTTCCCCAATCGTTTTGAAATTTCAAAGTGCTTTAACACTTGACTCTCAACAATGGATGTCATGCTGGTCACGAGCTCTACTTGGAGTAATTTTAGAGTCACTCCCACTAAACATCCGTTTACCGATTATCGTGAAGACGCAGTGTTTTAAAACTGTTACTTCCGGATGGTAACACTTTGATCTACTTAAAAATATATTCGAAAATCAATTGTTATAAGAAGTGTATACAATGGTTTTCACACCCGAATTCAATCACCTTCTTGATTCACTAGCAATAAAAAGCAGGATATCTTATTTTATTACCACCTGAATGAAGTCAAATTATTAGATTATTGCATTTAACTTGTCTTTTACATAGTTATTGACCAGAGCTTATCTACGTCTCGTATACATCTTCTTTATTTAAGTTAGTGATTACAATATCTGCTTTATGTGACCATCGGTTGCCTTAGTTTTCTTGTTGTCCTTGTTCTTGTAGGCTGAACTTCGAACCATGTCAAGGATTTAATTCTTCTTATCTTCTCTTCTCCAAGAATGCAAATATTAGGACCAACGTATTGCTTTCTTCGACCTATTAGGAAATTCCGTAGTGCAGCGCTAGTGGCAACAGAAACCGATCCAAATATATGTCACCACGCCCATCCTAATATCAAACTTTTGTGACATATGGTGCGGAGGAAATGGTCATAATTTAAAAGGGGAGTGTAGCTCATTAAAGGCATTGTTTTGATCAGTGATTTCGGTTGAATCAGGGTAGGAATGCGAATGTTTTAAAAAAGGACGGTTGGCGGTTTCTTGAGCTTTGGTCTAGATTTAATCACTCTTCCACATTTGTGTTGTTCATACCACTATATTGAAATGCCAAACTCAACGTTTGTAAGCCAACAGCCTCCTGAGGAAAAGTTAGAGCGACAAACTATATAAGTTTATGGGAAATTGTCTCAATTTTTCAGCGGAAGGGTTACGAATAATTGCTCTATTTGGCTTTACTTTGCACTTGAACGCCACAGACAAGCTATTAACAACTGAAGGGAAAAATTATACCTACGCATCATTCCTACTACATCTGCATACGGATGTCCACAACTGAGCTGATTCGAAACCTACTTCCTACCGAAATGTGCTTGTTCCCGTCCTTAGTGTTTGATCTTTGCATTTAGAACAATCTTTGGACGTCTAGTCACCAGCGCCGTTAAACAGCGATAGATTTTATACATTCACACTCCAAATCAAGTTGAAGATGCTAAGTAGACCGAGATCGATTTCTCAGCCTGATGATGATTGACGCGGCTGGCTTGTAGGTGTTTTATTGTTGCATCGAATACTTTGGAGCTGCAGCACACCGAGACTTTTAGTCAAGTAAAAGAGTGCATGAGTTTAGGCCGAATGCGCACAATTCAGAAATGAATAATGGATTGGGCCTTGGGCAAGACGAATACAAATGTAATCACTAAATATCATGTAGAACATGAGAGAGGCATTACCGTAATGCTTGGCCTAGCGTCCTAGGACTTTCCATAGGGTGGAAGAAAGCAGTAAGTGAAGCCGGATACGTGGATTCCAAAGTGGAGGGAACAAATGAACCTGAGCATGGCCCGAAGGCCAGCCCACATGTACAAAAGTTAGACAAATCATCAAATGACCGCCTTACGTCAGGTATTCATATAAATAAAGCATTTCACTTGGTTTATGCATTTGGTGATTACTTTGGTATTCGTCTAGCTCTTGTCCGCGTAAGCTAAGCTTCGGTTCAACTCAGGCTTGATCCCTTTTCTCTCTCTGAAATACATGCATTAAGCTCCACATAATGTCTTCTTTTACGCATGAAATGTCTCTGAACGTTACATTTACACTTAGTATAGACACATGGCACCTGTATTTCGTTCAATAATCCGAATTTACGCGATTTAGTTGCAAAACGCGTATATTTTCAATTGCAATATGTGCATCTTAATAGCCTGCTTTAGTTCATTGACACATACATCTGTCTTTAATTTGTAGCAATAAAATTTGTACTGTTTAGCAATAATAACTTACCGCGCTTCCTCAAAAACTTTAATCGCTCGGACAAACTCGCTTGTTGTGTTAATAGCCTATTTGGTCATTAGCTGCCGTGTTTCCAGGCCTTGACTGGTGTCGCTAAAATGGATCTTTACGTTTGGCCCTGTAGTGAGGGTATCGAGTCGTTTGATAGTGACTGTCTTGTTGTCATCGTAATTCGATTATCCTTCTAAATGCTTTAGACTTATCTACGACTTGGTGGATGTCTAATTAACTTAAACTCTTGTCGAGATTGTGATAAGTCGGACTTTCATAACATTCCGCTCTTGGTCCATGGCAGTAATACGGTTACAACGGTCTCAAAGATAATAAATTATTTGCGCAAAGAGGTAAATTGCTGTGATGTCTATAGTTTCTCAGAACTACGGGTTGGAATACGAGCTTTCAGACGAGGAGTTAGCCCGTCTCGAGTCTCTCGTTACTTCGGTGGAAAGGCGCGTAACGCCCGCCTGCCGTTGGCTTATTTGGGCTGACTCAAACGTTTATCGTTCGTATACATCAGCTTTCTATCGTTCCAATCTCTCTTATCTTCAAGGTTTATGGTACCCTCGGCGCTGGCGGGATAAGTTGGTAGAGGCTGCAGAATTTTCTCAATTAGCTCTCTGTACTAATCGCGACGCGAAGGGTCGTCGCAGGAATGTTGAAATGACAGTAAGTTTGTGGTTTTTCCCTTTTATGTCTCAAGAGGCCATAGGTTCACTGGTTTCCGATGCTTTTTTAGCTCTACGAGGGAGCCATACGCTGTCTTACTGCCCTCTCCTACATTCTAGGCGACAAGCAGTTCTTCTTTGGCGATAAGTTAGTTTGCCCTTTGCAAGTCTTGAATCATCATTGGACTAGTTTTCTCCACACATTGGTTCAATTAGTGCTTACTTCGCGGACTGTGACCAGTGACTGTTACTTTGTAAATTGCTTAACTGATGGCCATTATTATCACTTACCCATTGTTGTGAGTCCTTGCAAACTAGCAAATCTCTTTTTTACTGTACATTTGTCACGCGATCTTACTATTTGTCAAATCTCTAGCCGAAAATTGTATCACTGTTTTCAGATTGAAGTTCGCTTTCCCTTTGTACCATTGAAAAGATTTTTGCGCTTAAGCAATGATCGTGATTTCTTTTACATAAGCTGATCCTTCAAAATGGTCTTTGTACGGAATTCTGCGTTGCCATAATGGTTGAGGAAATCTGTACCGATGGGGATGGACTTTATCAAACTCAGTATTGAGGCACAAATGTCTTTCAATGCATTACCCTACGGTACTTTCTCTGTGTCAACATCTGTGCGTAGTGGAGCTTATTGGGTGTCCTTATCTAGGTAGATCTCGAGATGAAATACTGAAACTAAAAGTTTCACGCTTTCTCTACACTTATAGGCCCTCGGCCATCGACGCATACGTGTTTGGACGTCTGTGGCCGTTGCTGAACTATGACCGTTTGTGTCGCCAGCAGGAATCAAAAATTTGTCACCGTCTCATCAGCCACATTTACCAGTGTGAAAACCTCCTTAATCTTTGCGGTCGAGTGCAACGCCTTTGCTTCCCTGCTGCAATCAGCACAATGCGCTCCTGTGAGTGTATTTCGATGCCCTTCCATAGATACCTTATTACCAAACCATATTTTTCGCCGTGAAAATTTACTTTATACATTTGATTAGGATTTTCTAGTTGGTGTCAGTTGAATGTTTTGAACAGTGGCAGTGGGATTCGTGTTTAATCTGCCCACGTCTGCTAATGATGTAATGTTAATCGCTCTGGATTGTGAGTCCACTACTACCCCAAATTTGGTACAACGCCGACTATCTTGATTGGAGTTCCCTTAGAAATCCTTCAATAAGTAGTTCAGGAGGGCACAGAAGGCAGTTTTTTTACATGTTTGATCATTTAGGCCCAAGAATTCCTCCTCCTAACTTTGTCTTTTGGTCGAACCTAGGCAATTGGACAACTGTTTTTTAATTCACCCATAAACTGACTTTAGACCTTGTGAGGATAGCTCCATCTTCAAGACTGTTCAAACTGTTCAAACACTTTGGTTGCTACTAAATGGTTCTACAAGTACTTCTTTTGAAGAAATGGCGGTGTCGCTTTACAATGGAACCGAATACCTGGGACACGACACATTAATACTCACTTTTTAGTTGTTTCCGCAATTTCGTGCTTAATGACGCAGTTTCGCCGGAACTCTTTCCAACTTCCTTACATAAACGTAATGAAAGTGTTGAGTCTCCCTTTCTCACCCGCTATCTTCATATAAATGATGTAGCAATTTTACGATGTTGGAATTTTTTGCCAAATTTGGAATTGCGTTGATGTGTCACTGCGTTGTTGACAAAATCCACGGTTGGAGTGATTGCCGAATTGCCTGTGATTGACAGCTGTTCTGTTGTGAATCATTTCAGCATCCGATGTCCTCATGCCTTTTCCCCATCACTCATTTTTCATTGCTCCTCCAAAAAAGTCTGAAACCTTCCAGAGTGAATTGGCTTGCCACTGCTACCAACCTAGCGTCAGCGTCGCTTTGTGCGTAAGGTTGTCAAAATTGTACGGTTACAGCATCATTATCATTGTCGAGCAACTGGTGTGGCTAAATGTAAAGTTACAACTCACTTCAGCTAACGATCTAATATCACAATTTTGTCTACAGCTGCTAACGCGCAGACGGAGGTGGACGAGAAGGCCGGTGTTAGACGTGGCGGATGGTTGTCCTCTCTCTTCTCCGTACCCACTGTCTTGCCATCGTGTCTTGTGCCCTTCCGGGACAGTCTTGTTTTCGGTTTCCTCGCTCTTGTTATACTCGGTGTTTTTGGTATCGGCTCGGGTCTCATCGGTTTCAGTGCGGAAGAAGAGGAAGCGGAGGATGCGGGAACGGTAATGCTGGAGTCGGGGGATTTCGCTGACTTCATTGAAGTCGATGAATAAGACCTGCTTCCGTTTTTTTTTGTATAGATTCCCTAGTATTACTACTTTTTTTTAAGCAACTAGCCTTTCATTTGTCTTTGCTACTTTTTTATCCCTCTTAAACTTGGAGGAGCTTAAATAGCCTTTCCGGAGGGGAGGAGTTACTTTGATTTTTTAAGCTTAGCTTTTTCACGTGAGAATGCTGTTGATTAGCAGTTTGTGCAACAGTTTTAACAACTCTCGCCCCCTTTTTCGATGCCTTTAATATCAAACTTCAAAAAGACAATTGATTTGTTTGACAGATTCGATAATAGTGTGGGATTTTTGTCGAGTTTTGTATTCATTAGTTTTGTTTTCAAAGATTGAGATCATTGGGGTTAAGATTTGGACATGACTTTAACTGTCAGCGACAAGTAATGTGGCATTCAAATGGAGCCATACATTCCGTTTGCATGTCAACGAGCAGTGGTGATAGTGAAGCGTGACGATGGCAGGGAATTCCAAGTTGCGGACACATTTGTGCCGTCCGGTGTGTATTTTGAGAACGCCCGTCCATGCAGTTGGCTTAGGGGAATGTGTGCACAGCAACGGTCAACTTTTCGATATGCAACACATGTATCGGTGATTATGGGACTTTCTCTATGTTGCTGCAGATTGGACTGCGCTACACGATGGAGGTATCTCGAATGTCACTTGGTAGGTATTTGGAAGTTAGTATCAAAAATATGGGAAGGGGATGGCTTTTACGTGCACAATATTAGGCGCCTCTTCATCTTTGCTACTTAATTTTCGTTAGTAGAGCTGTAAATATCAGGCATGATGAATGCGTTGACCGCTCGAACAATTAGTCTTCAAGAGGACTAGGAGATCTCGCATTTTGAATGGATGAGCCATCGTCTGCATAACTCGCGTTAGAGATGTCGCTTTAACAAGCGTTGGCGTATAAGGAAAATAAAATAACTACTTTGCGTCAAACAGTAGGCAGTGTTTTAGCCACATTAATTGTAAATCTCGAAACGACTTGAAGTGTAACAAATGGAAGTGCTATAAGCATAATTTCGTGTTTGATTCCTGTGCTAGTGACTGGTCTAAGTGATTAAAGGAAAAAGGATTGTGCAAGTGATACTCTGCGATTATGACAAGATGGCCATCTCCAGTGCCATGCGAACTGATGTCAGTACACTACACCCATTCTCGTCAGGTTGATGGATCTGTTGATTAGCTTTTTGCCTCACATAAAGAGTGTCTGGTGTGTTTGCAGAGGTGAAGACCAATGCAATGTCTAGTCAATTTGCTTGCTTCTCTAATTAACTCTTCATCTTTATTATGTCACGAACTCTTTAGGCTGCAGTAACACATTTTGAATGACTAGCTTGTGCAAGTAATCCACGTTTTGTTTTCATTCTCGTCACCTTTTTGTCATTTAATTTAGCGTGAGGGACGCAAGAGCACATACAAGAAACAATCCAGACATGTGGCAGTAAAGAGTCAACTGTACGATTTAATCGCAACACCATAATTGAGCAACTCAACCCACACTTTTACCCTTGGTTATAAAAGTAAACTAATAAATTAGGCTTTGGGATGTGTTTCCTTAACCCTAGAGCGAAAGTGAAGGCACAAATTAGAAATCTGAGGGGTGAAACACACTCCTACGAAGGTG
This sequence comes from Hydatigera taeniaeformis, assembly GCA_900622495.1. Classification (NCBI taxonomy): domain Eukaryota; kingdom Metazoa; phylum Platyhelminthes; class Cestoda; order Cyclophyllidea; family Taeniidae; genus Hydatigera; species Hydatigera taeniaeformis. The sequence goes on from UYWX01000105.1 coordinate 27,093, forward strand.
GTCCACTGAAACATTCCACGCGTGTCGACAACCCCGAAAGCACCAGTGTCTCACCTTGGTCACCCTTATACCTCGGAAAGGAGGAGGCGAGTAATGAAAAATTGGAATGCAAAAGTTTCCTTGAGTTGTAGACGTCCAGAGGGAATTGCTTTACCACTCTTGCATGAGTGTCCGTCTACTCCACATTAGTTGTGCACACATTGGGGCAGAGGTTGGTAAAATTTTTGTCCCCCTTTGAAGTTGTTAAGCCACTAGCCAAGCAGAGTCGTGTGTGTTTGTTTAACGAGTTGGTTAGCACTTTTTTGTAAACAAAAAGGCAACTTCACTTTGGTGTGCCTGATATCTTGTCGTTCTAGGCAAATGTGAAGGCGGTGGCAGCGCGATGGACTCATATCAGCGCTAATCACTGAGCATGGCGGAGGTTTCAAGGTGTTTCAGGTGTCCTTACCACGCAGTGATGGGAGAAGGTGTTCACACTCTTGATTACTCCACACATCTGTCATCGCCCGCCTTGACATTGCCTTCTTCGAGTTCCACACCTTTTATTACCTCGTAGGAAGGTAAATGAGTTATCTTTTGTGATTTCCACTGCTTCCCATTCACCCCTTTTCTGTCTCTTTCCTCTCCCTTTTACTACTCATCCACCACCACCACCACCACCGCCATCATCATCATCATCATCATCATAACTCTTCTCCTCGTTTGGGAATGAAGACAATAGGAAGAAATTTATTGCTGCTCCCACAATGCGAGTGTGAATGCAAAAAAATGTCAAGTAGAGAGAGAGAGTGAAGGGCTGTCTCACTTCAATGCTCTTCATCCTGTCACAACTTGTCGCCACCTGCACAACCACCCGACGTCACCCAAATCATCGTCTCTCTCGTCCCTTTTTCCCACTATTAACCAAACAGTAGCCAACTCAACATAAAATAAAATAAATGACATTGAGGCAAACGAATGGTCTTTTTTTCCTTTTTTTTGTGTCCTGGTACCTATTTAAGTGAGTGTAAAAACGAGGCTCCTCGGAAGGGGAGGAAGCACTGTTGCTGATTTGCGTGTGTGCCCCAAACAAAACCTTTCCCTTGGTTTAGCATAGTCTGATGAATTAATAACACACTTTTCCAAAATGTGGTCCATGCAAGACAAAATACACTGCGCTGGGATTTTCACTTGCAAAAACAGGGGGGGCAAAGAAGAAGAAAAAGAAAAAGGAGGAAACGAAGGAGAACGAGGAGGAGGAGGAGGAGGAAGGAGAAGGGGGAACACTGAAGAAGATCAGCATCTACTACAATATTCAAAGTATGGAAAATTGTAGTTCCCAAATCCTCTGCATTCAAACAGTCGTTTTAATTTTATCACGATGTTCCAATTTTTGCGTATTTGCTTACCTCCTTAAAAGGAAGTCCGACGATGGTGCGTCGGCAGCATGTCCAGGAACCGGAAACCAAAAAAAGGAGGAAAAGACAAGTGAATTTTGTCACCTCAAGTCTGGATTTATGGGATGAGTTGATTTGTGATACCTCTTCTGCCTCCTTTGCCCTTCCCAGTGGAAGTAAGAAGTGCATGCAAAGGAGTAAAAATTGTTTTGACCTGTTTTTACCTCAGGCCAAACTGTCCACTCCTCTCAGTGTAGCCTCAAAACGAGTGCTTCTATCCGATGGGAGGGCTGAAAAGGTGGAATGAAAGGATCGAGATGAATGAAATTGACTTCTCACCCTTTGTCATGCTAACCAAGCAGAATTTTTATTTAAATAAAAAAAAAAAAGGTTGGAAATAAAACACACACACACCGCTTAATTTGTCCACCGCACGGTGGCTCGAAGGCTCCCACGGTGGAAAAGTACTCGGGTGGCCTGAGGCGTGTGCGTGTAAAAAAGAACGAAAACAACATTTTACACACGTACAACCTCTCGTACCTTGTAAAGTGGTCAAAAGGGGTGTGAAAATGAGAGAGCATTAGAGGTTATTTCAAGCCAACAATTAGAATGGAAGGAATTGGGTGTGTGTTGGCTTGAGGAGAATAAAAGACAAGATGTCTCGAATTTATGTAGTCGGACTCAGTCGCGTAGAGCCTTGCCATCTGGTGCAAAATAAATTTGCATTGACATATGGAAGGTCAGAATGAAATTGTCAAAGGATCACTCCGTAAAGACGTGGACATTATAGAGAGGCAAATATTTCCTCCTCCTCCTCCCCCTCCTCCTCCCCCTCCCTTCCTCTTCATTTGCACACTCACCCTCACTCCCCCACTTGCTCTTCGCCCTCCACCTTCTCTCAACTCCCCTATTTACTTAATCATGCTATTTTCGATAAAACAAAGGAATAAAAGTGCAGGAGGACTGATGAAGAGTCCGCAGGACGCTGTGCCTCAGAAGCAGAACCACTCATTAGAGTGTCCCCCACCCATACACGTGTCCACTCAGACCAAAGGTTATCCACTAACCCAACCCATAAAGCCAACAAAGCAATTCAATGGACTGAACTGCGGTGCAGATGTTGTTTACCTTATTTTCTCAATCAAATTTGACAATTTCTGTAGCTGAGAGCATAAAATTTGGGATCCACCCTGTCACTGTACCACGAATGAGATGAGGATGAGATAGAGGCTACATTATCCCTCCATTCGCCCTAACAGAACAAAAAGATAGCTTTTACTGCTTACGAAAGGGGTTTTGAGAGGTGACGCTTCCATTTTTCGCCTTTCCTTCTTTACTTTGCACCTTTCAAAACCATCAACTACACCGCTATCGCCGGCATCACATATGCGACGTTTACCGAAGCCTCTTGCCTACAGACTTTACTTCCACCAAAGGTGAGTAAACGAAAAAAAGTCTAATGATGGTTTGTAGATAAAAAGAGGGATGCAAAAATGGCGATAAGTTGTGCTGGATAGGAAATTGTGCCTTCCAGAGTGGAGATTTGCCACGTAGAGGGCAAAATTCACCTCATGGTAACCACAAAAAGGCAAGCATGCAATTGGAGGATAAAATGGGCAGGTGAAAACACGTGTGTAAAGACTTTATTTTATCAAGATAAAATAAAGTGAAATACATTAATATCGGCCCCGTTTGTCTAGGCTAAAGTGTTTGCCCATTGTTTCATTACTTTTCATCGTACGAACTTGACCCTCTGTAGTCGATGGGACAAATGCCATGCAACTAAAAAAAGATGGAAAAGGAAAGACTTCTAAGGACAAACAAATGGAAATTGACTACACAAATAAGCGAAATGCCTTTTTTTGTAGTTCTACCAATTATGTTGTCTAGTTGTGAGTATATCAAATTAGTGAAGGCGGACCAACATGCGAAGGGAGATAAGAAGTGTGACATGAAAAGGAAAGTCACAGTTGATAATCAAGATTTACATTCAGATTGGTACAAAACTCTTGAGAAAGAAGTTCATACCAAGATTTGATGAAGCGTCTCGGGATCCATATCAACGCAATGTGGCGATCTTCGAAGTCGGAAGAAATGCAAGCCTCGTTTGGACATTGAATGTCCCACCTCGCCTTCATCGATCAAAAGGAAACAGTGTAAAAATCAAAACACAGTTGGTGTGAAATTTTGGGAACGAAGTGTTACATTCCGCCCCTTTAACTTGTGTCAGACAAGGCTAGGCAGGATTGACTTACCGGCTTCTCCACTCTCCGTCATCACTAGGCCAATCACGCAGATCAAGAGAAAGCAAAGTTTCATTGCGGAAAATGACCTCTACAGAGCAGATGCAAAGACGGTGAGATTTGGAATGAACTCAAATCACCCATTCTTATATAGGCCAGGGTGTATAACCCACGCCGCTCCTTATTGGTTGATTACCTTGACTCGTGAGCCAATGAGGTGCAGAGCGCGTTGAGCACTTGACCCCATCCAACACACACAACCCTTTCCTGACCAAACAATTTTAGTTATTAAATTTTAGTCGAATATTCGTGTATAGCATCAAAATGAGTTTGTTTTGAGATCAAATGCCAAAATGCTTTTGCCGCACAATTAATCATATGCAAATGGCAGTCGAGGAAACATTCGGGGGATTGGTCGTATCCAGCAGACACCGTTTTTTTGACCTTACACGCCTCTGGCAAAAGGAACGTTCAAAAAAGTTGGCAAACACGCAACCCTTCTGGTTGTCCGAGATGGGCAATCCTGTCAAACGGGAGGATTGCGCAAGACAGTCCGCCCTGTGTCAACAGCCAACCAGACAGTGTTTAGCGTTTTCAAACTCCACCTAGGCTCAAAATATTCTGCCATGGAAAGCACTAAGGAGGCTTTCCACCACTTCAGTCTCTCCTGAGTCTATCTTAAAGTCAAAACAATGAGAAAAAGCATCAAAGGTATTTAAAAGTGTAAAAAATTATCCTTTGTCTAAAAAAGTGTCACTCACATTTCCCTACATCACTCTCCCCACCCCAGTGAGTCACAATAAGCTACCTTTTTTTCCAATCGGGCAAAATTTTGGGGCGCGGATCAAGCACGAACAATTTTTGATTAAGTGATGACAATGAAGTGACAACGGTGATGCCACTGCTGCCACTTGGGTAATCCACCCATTTGCGTGCTAAAGAGGGGAGTTATACAAAATTTGATCAAAATTAGGGGCACAAAAATAAAAAAAAAACATTTATAGTACCCCGAAGTTGGTGACATCGGAAGTAAGATTAAATCTGATGTTAAAAGCGACTGGGAAGAGAGAAAAAGGGATGAGAGAGGCTCCTCTTATTTCTCATTTCTCCTCTCCCCTGTGGCCCTAATTGCAAACACCTTCCTCCGCTGGAATTTAATACCAAGGTGACGTCACCAGAAGCTGCCACATAGCATACTACTCAAATGGAACAAGTACCCCGAAGGTAACTGTATAAAAGGTTTATTAGTACACCTCACAGTTGCATAAATTTAATACTGTCAATGGGTAAGGCAGAAGATGGGGTAAAAACGATATTCGAAGACTTTTTTTGCAGATATTTTAGAATCCCCATCCTCTTAAGCCCTCGCTGAAGTGTGTGCACCGCAAATTTGTTGCAAAGATGGCCCTACGCTTTCTTCCTTTTGGTGGAGGCCAATGAATTGTCTGCAGAATGTCGCATTCATAAGTACGCTGCCTACCGAAAACAATATATCTTTTCCCATTGGGAGTTTTATTGGGGAATGGAGTATCTCGTGGATTTATGACGAGGACATATTTTCACCAGATGCAACCGATCAAAAGAGGATCATTAAGGAGGCAGAGGGAGTGGTTTTGGGTTGGGTTAAGGGCTTTGAAGTGCAGGCGTTGCGAAATGAGTGGTGAAGATCCACCCCATCGCTCCGGGCGTTCCACTATTTTGTCCATAATGGTTGGCCTAACTAAATTTAGAGTGCAAGAGCCTCCACTCAGTGTCTTTAAAACAAACCGAGCAGCTCAATGCAGCGTTTATACCTCGAAGGCGTCATTCCACTACAAAATTCATGTTTTCTGAATAACAGTAATAATGAAATTTGCATTCTAAACGCTAAAAATTTGATGCTATTAAATTAAAATACTTATTCTACGCCAAAAAGCTTCTTATGGGGTTTTTCCGGGCTTCGATAGTTTTATAACAATAAAACATGCCTCTCTGATCATGCTCACTCCTTTTATTTGGGAAAGAAAAGTAGCAACTATTTTATTGTTTACCCATATTGTAGAGGAATGTTAATTTCATGAATTTCAGTCCACTTCAAACAGTCTGTGTCTAGTTTAGTGTGTTCACACAAAACTATCCTTATTGGCAACATAAATTGAGGCAAAATCGCTACATTTTGTTTTAAAAAGTTGTTTGAATGTACAAGAGGACTTGTGACGCTGCGGTGCGTACAAATGCGGCGCTGGGTGCATTTTTCTAACGAATAATTTTCTCACTCTAAACGTCCAAATGTCTCACTTGTGTGCAATAAAAAGAAGGGAAGATATTTCTCACTTAATTATGCAAGGGATTTTTGCAAAATTAACCGCATGAAACCCAGTTGTAAGCACCAAACATGGGCGTTTGTGTGGGAGGCCAAAATCACTTATTTATGCCTCCCAAATGTGCAGTAAAACCCCACCGGATTACTCTAAAAGGTCAAGTAAAATGTGAAATTAGGTTATGTAGAGTTTGTTTCCTAAATCAGTTTATCTCGGGTTGGGTGACTCTGGTTTAACAGACAAAATTCACCAAGACCAGGGCTTTGCCAACGCGCCTTGGCAGTTGTCGCTTAACGCTCGCAGTTGCTCTGCCTCCTTGAGCAAGTACCTTTAAAGAAATGCCAACCAAAGCAAGTGGTTAAGGCGGGACAAAGTTAACCGCTTCTCGACTCGCCTTCCTACGCTTTTAGCGGACATTAGTGGCATGACAGGTGACAGGTTGCTACGATTGCACACTGGTTGTCGCTTGCTATGGGGAAGTCCCTTTTGAGAAGCAAACTTGCGCCTCCACGTGGCAGGGAGGGAAGAGAATAATGTGCTGGTTCAAGTTTCTCATGAATTGTGTATAGGAGGGTCGGTTGTGTTTTGGGGAGGAGGGAAGAAAAGGATGTGCTGTCGTGGTAATTCTGGCCTTGAAGTTGTCTACAGACAACCTCATAACGACTCGCATTTCCGACGCAGGTGCGAAGGCACTAGCAAGTGATTGGCTTGATGACCTCCAAGACCGACAACTTTTCTACTATATGAGAGTGAATATCTGCACAAATTTAAATTAAACCACAGGAATTTTCCCCTCATTTTTCTCACGCTTTACCTTCCTAATGCTAGCACTTATTTTATTTCTCACTTTCCTGGCGGAAAGGACAAAAAAAAGTGAGATGGGAACAGATTGTGGTGGGAGGGTTGGGAAGGGGGGAGACAGGAATTAGAACGTAGGGTGGAGATAGGGCAGAGAATGTGGGGGTGACTAAGACAACCGTCCTTCCTTTTTTAACGGTGTGTGTGTGTGTGAGTGTAATGACTCTCGCCAGGCAACACAAACTCCCACCTCTTGTTGTCCCCATTCAACCAAATTGAAATGAGCCAAGGCGACTCCCCATAAAAGAACAATTTAGAAGCCTCCCCACCACCAGTGTGTAGATGAGACGATGTGGAGGGTTTACAGCAATGCCCCTCAACCTAAACAGGAATGATTTTGTGAGGTCTTGAAAGCGGTTTTGCATTTCTTTTAAAGGGTCGCCAAAATAAAAAAACGAACTTATGTAAGATGGGGTAAAAAGGAGGGAGAATGGAGAACTACGCAATTGTTTTTAAACCACATTTCACCCACCTCTTGATCCCATGATCCACGTAAGACGCAGGAAAGTAAGAATGAGATTTGAGAAATTTGATTTGTTTGTTTGGTGGGGAACTAGGTGGCGCGGGAAGACTGACTGGAGGTGAGACGTCAGCCCAACGGGTAAAAGTGGATGACAGCAATGAGGAGCTGCAAAATCGGTGCCAAATCCAGTGGCTGCATCGGTCGCCTCCTTCACTGAATGTCGCACTTCAACAAACACCTCGCAATTTTCCACCGCCCTTAAAAGGTGGACTGACGCGGATGGCGCGGGGAGCGCTGGTGCCTCTCAAATGAGCAAAATACCGCTCCTTTATTTTGCAAAGCCTATTTTTCTTCATTCCTTTCCCAATTTTTTTCCTACCCTCCCAAAAAAAAAAAAATTTAATCGCCTCGAATTTTGTTGGCCACTTGTTTTGCTGTCGATGCAGACCGTCAACTCTCGGTGCACTTTCGCCTCTGTTAGACGCAGCTTTGAGTGTACAACACACGTCTCCAAGTTAACTGCAAGAAGGAGGCAAAAGACACTGCAAAGTGTTGAGCAATTCGGGACAAAAGAGTAGATTGAAAGAGAAAAAGAAGGGATACTGTCAACACGAAGCACAGATGAAGCGTTGATTTTGGTCCTGTCAAAGTGGCAGTGCTTGAAGCAACAAGACGATGATGTCAATGCCTGTGAAAAGCTGATCAATAAAAGTGTCTGCCAACAAAAGTCCTTCATCCACAAAATACACCAAATGACATGCAATTCGCTTAACCGTTTTTGTCTATCTCTTGTTTGTAGGGGAGATCGTCTGCGACTCCGTGGTGAGTGGCAGAGCAATCGACCCTGGAAGCGGTACAAACTGTCCAACTGGTTAATTTTATGCATTCACAGCGTGTTCACTGGTTAAATTTGTTGATAAAGTACAGCTTGACAACAAGACAGCCAATGTCATGGCATTGTCAACAAAGTGAAGAAAATTCATGACTGCGATTACCCCAAAGTTCATTAGTTTAACGTCAAATTAGCTCCATGGCATTCAGTGGGTCACTGATTTTCGTTATTTTTTTTTTCGAGCTTGTTTTTTTGTGACTACTTCTTTTCCTTTTTTTTGTTAGTGATTGTACTGTGCTTGGTGTGGAATAACAAGTGGCTCATGACAAGTGCCTGCATCGTGGCGGTGTTGGAGTGCGCTGAGGTGACAGCCATTGGCGGTGGACGAGTGGACCGGCGGAGCGACCACGCCCAGGATCCCCACCTCCTTCAGGGCTTAAATCATACCACTGAATATGATTCTACTTTTTATACGTCTTCTGGCATCTTTAAGACTGCACCAAAGCCCTTTCAAGACTTTTTTCATTCGAGACAGCTGCCACAAGTAGTAAAGGCGAAATTTAGCTACAAAAATCTGATTAAACAGGAGCAAAAACAAAAGCAAATTAATAATTAGTCTACGCCTAAAATCACGCTTTTTGGCAGTACAAGGCATTTTTAAGATGAAATGCTAAAGGCAAGGAAAACATTGGTGGTTTCGGATGGTGATCCAGCGACCTCCAACCAGTGAAGTAGACCGATCTCGTGGCCCAACAAAAGGCTTACAGGTATTAGATGTGAGAACAAATTATGATTTTGCCATTAATCTTGATTTATTTCTATCCAATGTTCTACCAAAAAATGTCTCAAATAGGCGGGTAGGATAAAAAAGTTTATGTTTCTACAGGTGCTAACTCTCCCATACCGAACGAAGGAAAGCTTTACAGACAAGAGGACTTAAATTAAACTAATTATGCTTCCATTGCATTAAAAGCATAAGTTCAGACTATGATGCTTTATTTGACAATCTTTTGCACACCCACTTTTGCTGCAGGACCGAGGAGATCAATCTGCTAAGTTGTGAACGCACATACTACTTAAAACGCTACTTAAACAGTATACTGGAAAACTTAGCCGATCTCTGTGTCCTATTGCCCACACCAACAAGGTATAATAAATAATAGATTATTTTTGCAATGTTCCCAAAATTTTACTTAATTGAAGTTCAGAAAATAATGCGAAAGCAAAAAAAAAATATTTACAAGTTCACACAAGGGTAGAAAGGTTCTTTCTCTCCACCTACTCCTTTTTTAATTAGGAACTTTGAACTTCAACTTAAGCCTCATTTGGCAAGTGTTTGCTCGAGGTGAGGTCAACCCAAGTTCAGCGCCTCAAAGCAACCGATAGAAATGGTGGTTTTTTTGGACTTGTCTTGGTGAATACGCCTTGCGTGATGCAATCATTGTTTTGGTGCGCTTCATTAGACGTCTGTTTGAGGCCTGCCGAAGGCATACACAAATCTCATCAAGTAGGAGACCTTAATTACTAACGCATTTAAAACCAGTCTAATCCACACTTGTGATAAATGTAGGACACGTTGGGTCGCCAAACGTCGTGATTGGTCTCCACGGGGTCACGTTGGTGAGCTTTGACCCTCTCATTCTCCCTCTCTTCCCTCGCCCCCCCCCCACCCTAAATTAGAAGTAACTCCTCCTCCATTATTGATAATAAAGAAAATTTCCCATCCTACTAGTTTACGCACACATTTGACATTGGTTTGCTTGCGTCTGCCTTCGAGAGTCGCTTCAGTCTTGTGGTCAGCGGAGACATTATTGACAACAGATTAGTCACAAGGTGACAAGATTGCCTACACATTCGTCTACCACTTTTTAGTTGAACGAGGTGGTTGGTAGAGCAGTACAGACGTTAAGATGCAAAATGACAAGGCCAATGCATGCATTATCCACACCCAAGGCCACTGTGATGCCCGTCTTTTGTGTTTTATGCCTCCGTCCCATTGGTCGGTGCGCCCACAAGCCAGTTGTTAACACGTGTTATGACTGATCCATTACCGCTTCTCAAAGAAATATAAATAAATAAATATTGCTCCATTATGGAACGAGAGTTTAGATTCAGTCGGAAGTGCGGGAGAGAGAGTTGTGGGTAATTTTTGTTTAAAAACTGCTCAGCACCTCGATAATTAGTGCAGTTAGGTGGAGGCGGAGGCGGAGGATGCTGCTTAAATCAGTGAAAAAGTGCTCTGCTGGAGCTTTTTTTTACGTGATGGTTTTTTTTGGATGAGCCATAAAACCACCACCTCTGTGTCGGTGTTAAGACAGTTCGAGGGAGCCACAAAAAAAGTCTTGGAGAAGAGACATGTGAGATGGCGCAAGCGTAAAGCTCTCCACATTACAAAAGAAATGTCCACATTTTGCCTCACAAGATAAGGGTGAGAGTTTAGGGTAAAAGTCACTCTTGTCCACACCGAGACCGTCAGTTTTTTCTTGAGTTTAAGCTTTTTTTTACTTCTCCTTAATTCCCCTGCCACTTTAGTCACTACTGCATGGGGCAGTGCCAAAAGGAAACACGGAAGAGGCAATTGTGTCAATCATGTTAACTCCTAAGGTGTCAATACTTGACTGCAATACCAACGATGTCTTGACTAAATTAGAACTGGATTAGAAGTCCAGCGTTAAAGGCGGGAAAATCACATCAAAGGATGAGATCTCTAGGCTTTGGTGAAAGGTATTTTATGGGCCGAAGGTTTCATTCACTGCCACATCACTGAAGCATTTACAGACGCTTCATGTTCAGTGTCGCCCCTCACAGAGCACAGGGGTTTCGCGATCTGTCCCTTTTTTTAACCACAAATAATAACACTTCATCCGACAGTAATAATTCTTTGTGATTTTTGCCAGTTAGCAGGGAGGGGGCGGGCGATGGGCAGCATTTGTGGATAGGTGCCGCCTTCTGCTCCATTGCTGAGGTCAACAATCCGAGAAACACAAAAGTAATCCCTCAAATTTTACACTGCTTTGAGATTGAGAGCGCTTCCTTAAAGTCTCACACAGTACAATGAACTTTCAACTAAACCAAAAAAGTCTCGTATGGCAAAACAAATGATATGTGGGCTAGAATTTTGACACTAGACAAACTTAATTTCGGCAGGAGATTGGGCTATTTCATAATCCTTATGCTAAAGGACTTTAACTACAAAAATCTCGTCTCTCAACCCCCTATTAGCGCCTAGAAGTCAACTTGGCATGGATTTAGGTTGAGAAGGGATGTATGACCACACCTGACTCCCTCAATGATGAAAACGGTGTGTTTTGACTGTGCTTAGCAGTGTTTTGCAATAGCCATATAACCATGACTAAAAGAGAATGGCAGAGAGTAGGGATTTGCCATTCTTTGATGACTTTGATGCAGCATATCTTCCATCGTAGATTTGATAACGCGTTTTTTTTTTATTAAAAGAGGAACATTCTACCCAGTGAATCAAACTGTGAATTACTAACAAATACCTCATCATCCTACTGAATACGAAGTTAGTAGCATGCTCGCACTCAAACATAAGTAGAATTTTGCTAAATCTGTAGTAGTTTGGCTATTTAAAAGCTTTTGCTTTGTAGACCAGTGCAAGTGACACGCCTATTTGTTCCATGGAAAATGCAATCGTTTGACTGTACTTAACACTTTTTACTACCAAAAAGAAAGTTTCAAAACGTCCCACTAGTGGCAGAGGGAGGCAAGGCCATATTTTCTTACGATTTCCACCCCATCCTCCATCACTCGTGACAACAACTTCTCGCGGTGCTAACAAATTGCGTCCTTACTTTTTCCTCAACCTGATGCCTGAGAATGATGTCTATCCTCAGCGCACACCCCATTCTCATTGTTATACTGGCCAGCTATAAACAACTAAAACAACATCTGCCATTTGAATTAGTCCCATTTCATGGGTATCCTCATCCTCCATGCACATAGACGTTGGAGCAATAGAGAAATTTCCAGATTTCTACCCAAACTTCTTTAATTTACATCCATTTAAGACCAGTGCTCCAACATCTATTCCTAAGCATATGAGAGTGAACAGAATTTGCCGCCTCTACTTCCTTTTTTAAGGTAAGTGTAACGCCGGATCCAGAGTAAGCTGCTTAAATGGTCATGTAACTCGCCTCAATCACATAGGCGTTGATGACGGGAGTGGCTGCCTTGTAAGTGTTTTCTTACAACACCGTTTGCCTAGTACTGGCTGGAGCGGGAGGTGTATGAAGGGAAGCGGGGGAGAAATCTCTCCAAAGGTGGCAGTGGCGGCGGCGACTATGTAATACTTTGTTTAGCCGACTGCTTGTAAAAGTGACGACTGCATTGGCGGCCGCCATAATTCGGCCATACTCGTTTCCTCACAGGCCTTATCATAACCCCGCCTCTACCCCTTCTGTCTACGCACGACTTTTGCATTCCGCTGCGATACAGGAGATCGCGTGACTTAAAAAAGCTTGCTGCGTAACTTTTACAAGTCCGTTAAGCACCCACTTCATCAGGTAGTGACAAATACCTGCGACGTAGGTGTTCTAACACGTCCTCTATTTAAATCAACCTTGAGATGGCGCACCAAAGCTTATAGATACGATTTGGCGACTGAGCATAGTAGAGTCGTTCCCCAACTTAAGGTGGCGCCAAGCTGACTGTGCACCGTCAAAGGCATGTAAAAGGGCGCCGTTGGCAAGCATTCATCATTGGTCTTGCGTGACATTATACAGTATCACAAAATCCGATGCCACATTTCCCCTACCTACCGATAAAACGCTGTAGGAGAGACATAACTCATTTTTGATGAGACACCAATTGATTCGAACACCGAGACGCATTCAAGAAGTAGCCGGCAGATGTATGTGTTCCGATGGAATCGGAGAACTTGATTATGAGAATCGCTGTTGGTTTTCCAAGGAGACCCTAAAAACCTTATACTGTGGCGTACTATGGTGCTTATTGGCAGGAAAAAAAATAAACACTGACGACACTTGTTGCAATGCTTAATTTATGGGTCTGCCTGCTATCTGAGGGTTACTTTGGTATTTCTTCTGCCTTTGTACATGTGGGCTGGCCTTCAAGCCATGCCAAGGCCCTAATCTTGCGTTGTCACCTCGAATTATGTGTCATGTATAAAGTTAAGCCTTGCTCGTTTGCGGGTGATAATGATCAAACCTATTTAAGTGGAAAATCACTTAGAATTGTCCAATAAAATGTGGTCCTTAAACTCAAGGACAGAGCCACCTTTGGCGGATATTAGACGGGAAAATTTTCACTCTATGATACTTTGTTTATGTGACCACCTGATGTCTGGTGGTTAATTAGGATTAGTCCAGCCCTTGTACGCGTGGGCTTGCCTTCGAGCCAGGCTCAGGTCTGATCACTTTGTTCTCCTTGAAATACGTGTTTAGCTACACATACTGCACGCTTCTACTTCGTGGGATGATGCAATTTAAGATGCTCGAAATCACCTGTAAGGAAGGACAAAGTCGATTGTAATGCTTTGCTTATGTGACTACCTGAGTTTGCGGTCACTTCTGAAATTGTCTAACTCTTGTACTCGTGGGCTGGCGTTCGGGGCACGCTCGAGTCCGTTTGTCCTGTCGTCTTCGGAATATATTTATTCAACATCACTTATGTCTACTTCCACCCTATTCGAAGCCTCGGGACGCTACATCGATGAACTACACCTTTCCTTCTAACGAACTTAAAAATATCACTTTGTTGAAGTTTGAAAAACTGATAGTAAAAAATTTAAGCCATTTTAGAGCAGACGCTGAGAATAATGCAACATATGCTCTGTATTTTTATTAAATATGACTCAACCTAGATATTAGCGATGGATGCATGGCCCATTTTACAATTCTGACCAGCTTATTTTAATTCAACAAGTAATATACAAAAGTGGACAAGACTAAAATGATATGTTTCTAACAAACACACTACCACGCGTAAGTAATTGCACGTCAAGGATAAATGTTTTGTGATTTGCATACAACTATATCGCGTTTGATACTTGTTAACATGCGTTAATAAGCGGTTACCATGGTAGCAAGGTAATGCGGGTAGCCAATTGCCACAACCGTATCAAAGTGGTTGCTACGACTAAACAGTTTCTTCGGTGTGTACAAGCCATAATCAGAACACATAGTAGAATGGCCAGAATAGTTTTAATTGACAGAGAATGATTAAGGTTGAAGAGGTTGTATTTGATCCTTCCTAAAGAATGTTTCTGATCAGAAGTTAAATAATGAAGTCATTAGTGGAGAGTTTTGGGCGACCTTACGCTATCCAAAATTTACGGTTAGAATATTGTTTAAAAGAAAAAAAGCATTTAGAGTATGTGTTGGAGTAGTCATAATATGTACTATTTATTTGCACAATTGGTTTTGTCTATTTCGCATTGCGCATTCCTTGAAGCCCAGAATAAGTTTTGTCAAGAGTCAATAGTTAAAATTAATGAGCAGAAACGTTATAAGTTATGAAGCTGAAAAATTTGGTTTGCTATTTTGTGAGGCAGTAGAATAGTTGATAAACGAGAAAACGCCTTGCGAGCAGCGCAGTTTAAAAAGGGCGTTAAGAGATGGAAATAAAAGCTACATTTAACATGGCTTTAGCGTGTTCTGATAGCCAGAGAGTAACAGAGAAAGTTGAGTGTTTCAAATATTAATAAAGCCTTCATCTGTAGTATCTATCTAGTTTTAACTCCTATTGCGTTGAAAAATATCATCGACTTGGTCCTTCTCTGACTGAGAAAGTCTTTTAAAGTGACAGTAATGAAGACCCACACACAATTCCGTGATACCCTTAAATCCAAGTTCACCTCCTTTTCAAGCCTTCTTTATGGGTCTTGATTGTATATTACATTTTTGACTAGACCTCTGATAACCCGGGTTCAATGCAAATGATTTTAGCACCTTTTACACATCTCACTACTCTCCTTGCCGACTCACAACAAAGCATCGCCACTGTTGATTGCGGCATCAGAATTATAATGATAAAAATGGTGTGACAACTACAAAATCCTGCACACTTAATGCGTCTTATTCAGCCTTTAATCGAAATCAGTCGACGAATCCATTGCACACCCAACTCTCTTGCCATCAACACATACACAAAACGAAACACCAACCACACAGTCAGTATCACGTAAATGAAGGTAAAACTGGCATGTACGGTGGTTAGTACAAAGCCCGCACCAGACCCACAAGGGTCTTTGTTCTACCACTGTCCCCAAACCATCAAGCGACACCACCATTCCAGTTTGTCTGTTTTACCTCACGCAATAAAATGTAAGCCGAACTTGTAAGTTTCAAGTGGAATCTTAACAATCACTAAAAATGGAATGTGATTGCCTCCACGCGTTGGATACCCGAGTCTGTTAGTAAAAAACCTCTTTCATTTAAAAATGCTTTCTTCCAGAGATAGGTGGTTGATTAATTCGATTTTAATTTGCGATGTACAGCTATTATCACTGATAAGCAAGCTATGGTGAAATCCATTAAGACACACTTCGATGCACGAATTTATTCCATTGGGAAAAACGGAGACCAAATGAAGCCTAAATTAGTGAATATTTTGCAAAGTTTTGGGGACTCTAGCCTCCACAGCTGGCTGAACTCATTCAAAAATCCAGCTACTCGAGCATGTAGATGTGAAAATCCACTTGACACATTTTCTACCATTCGATGACCTTCACATGTCTCCTTGGTCTTGTTGAGGAGTCCCAGGTATGACTTGTCGAAGAGGCTGTCAACAACAGCAGATCTGATCAGACAGTAGTAAATTATTCTTGTGTCTTCTCCTCAAATGATTACCTTGCATGGGTTTAAGAAAGCCAGCAGTGAGGACAACCGCTCAAGGCTAGTTGCTTTCAAAAGCAAAGGCATGTAAATAGGCACGGAATTCGAGGCCAATCGTCTATCATTCACTACAAGTCGGTCGATTACTACCAATTATAAAGTCTTTCTTTTAAGTGACTTCAATTTTTCGAAAAAAAAACTAAATAGATTAGGCTAAAGGAGGAGGAGGAGTAGAAATCACAAAAAAGTGCTAACTTTAAAGAAATAGCAAAGCGCACACATTCAACGACATTTTTCAGCACAAGTAGGTACCAATTGTTAGCCAATTACTGCCCCAAAATCATCAGTTAACCTAGTTTATCTTAACTAAAAAGTAAATTCCATCAAAAAAAATTTAAAGGCAAACGCAGTGATGAATAAAAAGGAGAAAATTAGGTCAGCGGTTGCGACACTGAACGTGGTGTGGAGAGAGAATCCATCGAAACGAGCAGCAAAGTAAACACAGCAATCACAATAATAAAAACATAAGCGTTTTTTTGCAAAACCATTTCACTATTTGCTAGTCAAACCCACAAAAGGTGCAAAACACCCCCCACAAAGTAATCAAAAGCACCAATGAAAAGCAAGGAGAAATGAAATAAAAAGAGCAAAAGATAACGGAGATAGAGGAAATCCAAAAATGTGGAAAACGCTATTTGTCATCGCGACGATTCTAGGAAGCTTGATCAAAGGTAAGATTTTTTAAAAACAATAAATAATATTCAACAATATGTTCCAAGAAAAGCAAAAGCAAATAAAAAAGGAATAAAATATTTACAAAATACAAGAGATTAAAGGGAGAAAAAAGTAGAAAAAAATAGAAATAAGAAGAACAAAAGAGATAAAGTGAAAAAATCAAATTAAAATCAACAGGGAACGAACAGAACACCTACAAAATCACGGATTCCAAAGAGAAGATAGAACAACAGAAAAAAGAAGCAGAAGAGAAAGTGAACAAAATATACAAGGAAAGTGCTGGGAACAAAGACGAAGCGCCGGATTCGCAAACCACATTTGCCACAAACACATCCACTTCGCCGCCTCACGTCAACACAAACACAGCCTCCTCCTCCTCCTCCTCCACCACC
>UYWX01000106.1:0-43645 GCA_900622495.1 Hydatigera taeniaeformis
AAGAAACGCGACCGACTTTTGGAGGAAACGGTATTTCTTCGGATTCGGCGTCGGACCTGCTTCCCGAAAGCGATCCAGTACTAATCGGTGGTTGGAATTATGTTCTTTGATGTTTCTCCCGAAAACGAGGATGTCGTCCAGATAGATAATTCGTTTTTTCGGGAATAGGCCACGCAATACCGTCTGGATAAGCCGCTGGAAGGTAGCTGCCGCGTTGTAAAGCCCAAAAGGCATCGTTTGGAGCTCATGTAGTCCACTTGGCACAATGAAGGCTGTTTTTTTCTCTATCCTTCTCCGCTACCTTCACCTGCCAGTAGCCGGACTTCAGATTCAATGTCGAAAACCACTTTGCTCCTTGCAGAGAGTCCAAAGGGTCGTTAATGTGGGGTGAGGGAACGCGTCCGTCTTTGTTACTGCATTGAACCTCCTATAGTCGACGCAAAGACGTAGGCTGCCGTCACTTTTTAAATAATGCGATGGGGGAGCCAAGGTGATTGGGAGGGCCTGATAACGTTGTAGCGCAGCATCTCGTCAATCAATAGATGTACTTCGTCTTGGAGGGGTGGTAGCATGTGTCTAGGCTACTGTCAGACCGGTTTGCCTCACCAGCATCGATCCTGTGTTTGGCTTTGTTCGTTCGTCCCAGTTTCGCTCCCTCACAGGAGAATATTTAAGAGTAATTTTCTTAGGGGTGAGTGCGGCTATGTCCTCTCAACCTTAGTAACCTATTATAATTAGGCTCAGAGATGGTTTAGATTTGTCCCGAGGACGACAAGAGCGACAAAAAGGGACCTGTATATATCAACTGCGTCTTTCCTTGGTTTAGGAATCGAACTTTTCTTCTCGGACCTTCAATGGGTTGTGAGCATGCCTGTATGGAAGTCCATAGTCGCGCGGGCCTGGCGTAAAAATCCGGCTCCTAGCAGTACATCATAGGCAAGTTCTGGACACAGGACAAAATTCACCACTTTTAGCTATCCTTCCCGGTTGAGACTCTGATAGATGTTTCTCCTATTATCGATATTTCTTTTCCTTCTGCAGAGCATAGTAATGGTAGCCGGTGGGGTAATATTAACCTTGCTGCAAACCATGGGGAAGGCTAGTGGGTTTGGTAGGGAAAGGGTTGCTCCCGAGGTCCAGAAGGAAAGAGCATGTGTGACCTCCTATCTTACCCCGTAGGCATAAAAGTAGGAGATCGTGAGAAAAGCAGGTACGATATAGATAATTCTGTCTTGCTTTGTGTTGAGGGACCGTTTCGAAGCGCCATTGGCCGCCAGTAGTTGGCCGCCTTCTGGGAGTCCACAGGCGAAACCGGGTGTTGAACTCGGTTGAGAATTGGAACTCCTGGAACTTGGAGATTGCCACGTCAATGAGACAACTCAATACGCTCGTCGTCATTTTCACCAGTTGCTTTGCCAAGGCGGGTGGACGTAAACCCCTTTTGAACTGGGCCGCTATCCTTGAGGCGACCCGCAAAGAACAACAATCCTTAAACTACTATTTAGCTAACAACTGGACACTCCTCGCGAAGTCTTTATCACTCTCCTCAGGTTTTTGTAACCGGTGACAAAAGTCTGAAGCCAAGAATTATTCCTTCTGGAGGGACATCAATTTGACAAGAACCTTACAGCAATCTTCTGTATCCGAGGCAAGCGTAATACCCACATCCATTGCTTCGCGATGTAGATCGTAGGGCAAGGCGCGGAGCAGCAATGACACTGTCCGTGCAAGATTGTTCGAGCTTTGCCTTTGTAAAAAAGAGCCAGTTATCGAAATCTGTGCTTTCTTTAAGGGGAAGGATGTCGACCGACGCTGCCACCAGTGTAGGGAATGTCTGCCTACCCTCATGTCCTTGAACCACGGACTTTAAGAGAGGGTTAGTTGCAGTAGATTTGTTAGGCATTGAATACAGGAAGGACGGGGATAGGAGTACAGATGAGCCGAATAGCAGATATCACCCAGAGAGGGATCCCTCACGTACCTGCCGCACCAGATTCGCATTCGAATTCGCTTCCCCTTCCCCTATAAAGGTAGACTTAAGCGCTTGTATATATTACATCAACTTCCTTGAAGTGTCACTCTGCATTTAATGCAGTTTTCAAACACGTTCACGAAGCTCAGGACACACAATGCTAAATCGAATAATATCGTGCCTGCCCGATTAGGGCCTTAGAAATCATAAAAATCACATGTGATACCTATCGGGCCACTTTAAAAGTACATTGCAGGTGAGCATCCGCTCAAGGATACTCATTTTGCACTGGTCTCTCGCACATGTAGCTGCTCGCTTAAGAGCAACGTCTTTATAGTGCTTTTGAGGGTCGTGGTAAATATCCTGACCTTGAAGAAACTCCTTTGGGTCTGAAGTGGTTTGGATATCATTGTTTAGCGATGGTCAGTATGAACCAAAAGGTGACTCCATCTTCCATTACCTTGCACTCAAATCATATGTAAGGTAAGAAGTGGGACTCTGAGTCTTCATGTAAAAAGGCAAGATTGCACTTTAGAATAGAGTCATTTCTTAAAATCCGCACCAGCTTGGGAAGGGGGAGGCCTACCGACGCTGCTAACAATGTAACCTCTCCCTTTTTATCATCTACTTCCTTCCCAATGGGTTCTTTGGGAAATCGTCTACCTCATTGGGCTTTGTATGGCATCTTACGAATTATGAGTGTGGCTATGGGTATAAAAAATAACATTTCAGTCCGAGGAAATGCTGTCACTACTCAAGCACCACCGCCGAGAAATTGAACCCACCTCCCAAATCAAGGCGATATTTTAAACAAACCAATGGGCAGTGTACCATCAATTACCAAAAATTAGGATCGACTGAAAGTTAAAACATCTAACCGAATACCCTGTGCTCTTTTAGGTCTATTGTCCTGCGTTAAAATTAACAATTTTAGACAGTGGTGCAAAAACCCACCCTTGCACAAGGCTCGTTAGCTTAAATTGGGCGTCCACCTTAACGACTGCGTCACAAAACAGAGAATACGGTATTTGTATAAGTTTATATCCAAATGCAGAGCCTTATAACATAGGATGGGATTTATCGTAGGTTCGTGGGAATTAGGACTCGAGCTCACTCCTCCATGTTTTGTTCGCCTATAAGTGTCCAGGTGGGTTTATCTGAGCTTAACCCATCTATTAGAGGTGTGGAGGAAGTTGTCCATAATTACGCAGATTTTGCCTTCTTACGAGCAAGAACGCCAGCTGCCTGTTTACCTCTCTTTTGTAGATGAATTAAAACCAGTGTCGTTTGGGTTTGTACTGTCTTATCCACAGAACACGAGAATTTAGACTACTTATGGCAGACTCAAGTGGAGACCGTCACAAGTATCCCCATTCGTAGTAAGAGAAGCTAGGGTGTTCACTTTTAAGAATGCTTTTCTTCGTTGCCTACTTGACTTCTGGAAATTTTCCAGAAGCTGAACGAAAGCCTAGTACTAGGAGAGAATACACATCGTTATAAAACACTAGAATGGCTTGAAGACCAGAGTGCTCACCAGGAGGCCTACTATCAGAGCTAGATGAGGCCTAAACACAAGGGCTAAGCAGACACTCAACTGATCACAACACCCTCTAAATGCCAGTAACCCCAACTCAAAAAATGTTTGTCCTCACTAGTAAATCTTCATTTGTATCCACGCTCGTTGTTGAGTAAGACAATGATTTTCAGGTGAAGTGAAAAAAGGTAATGTACCACCCCTCCCCTGTTGTCTCCCAGGGATTTGCATATGACAATTTGATTTTTCAACCCAAAAGCACTCCTCAGAGGCCACTTTGATGGCTCCAAAACCAACAATGAGTCTAATAATGCCAACGAACCACCTTCAACACGCAAATCCGGGGACCAACATTCACTATAAAAAAGAATTAAAATTATTATAGCGTCAAGAGACGAGCAGTTGGATTCCCACCAAAGCAACCCGTAAAATAGGACATTAGTTCGACTGATTAACAATATAGCCCATATCATTTACCATGAAGCACGTCAAAATTACAATCATATATGCGAAATGCAGCATCGACCAAGACTGGATAATTGAAAAAGGAAATCCAAAGACTGTACATGGAGGCTGCGTTAAAGCGGAAGGAGGATGGGATATTGCAAGGAGTGAGGCTGACACAATTCAGCAACTAGCGCCCCAACTTCGAGAAGCGCTCAAGATCAGGTACTGCTGTTACAAACTGGTCAATATGACCGAGGGAGTTGAGGTTAACCACACCTCCGTCCTCTTCTCCACCTTCGTCCTCCACCAGTACCACATCCTGAAAACAGAAATGAAAGAGAACAGAAGATAAGTAGAAAACAGGCAAAATATGTGTTTCATAAATAAATACAAGGTATGATGAGCTAATGAGTTCACTGATCTGACTGATCACGATGCCGTGTAATCAGTTTCTTTCAGGACACCTGTGTAAAAAGCAACAAAATTGCTAACTACTATCGATGTCTATCAAAAGCATTGACACTAGGTATGACCTTAGAAAGCAAAAAAAGTAGTTGTTCATCAAAGTGTACAGAAAACAATAGGCGATGCAAATTCGTCATTTTAGTGGCTAGTTCGAATAGAGGGTAAGTAGCAAAAAAAAATATGAAACACGTTTCTGCATGCTGAGTAATGGTCACCAATATTCCTGCACTCCTTTGTGAGGTTATGCATAAGCCTAATCCGGAAGTTCAAACGCTGCATATGCTGTAGTGACATCAACTTTCAGTATGGAACACTTCTAAGCAGAAAGAGTTGCGAACGCACCGATGAGTAAGAGGTTACACCAGGACTCGTAAGGCGAAAGAAACAATCACCGATTACCAAACGCGCCTCACCGTTATCTAATATTTGGATTTTGCCGAACTTGCCCTCCTTCAGTAGGGGCGATTCCTACAAGCGAGAGAATAATGCCCTTGGATTTAAGCGATTGGCAAGCATGATCTTCCTACATGAAAATTTGACAGAAACCGCAGCCTTTGGAAAAATGAAATTTTAGTGGAAATTGCAAACCTGAAGGGCGTAAACACACAGACTTCACTAAATTATAATTAATTAAGAACGTGACGGTCCAAATCAAATTACGCATTAACTTTAACTGCCAATACTAGCACCCTAACCCAATTTATACCTTTCATGCAAATGTAAGCCTGGGAATAAGTGAAAAACCTCAACAAGAAAAGGACAAAGTAGTGATCCCCCACCTCTGAAAGAAGAGCTCCAGGAATTCGAAGGTAGAAAAGACTGCCGTTAATAGAGGATTCATCGAAAAGTCGAGAAGGAATAACAGTAGATGTAAGACTTTTTGATGCCACCAAGTTTGAGGAGAAATCTGGAAGTACAAAACTTGTCATTACATTATTTGGCCTAATAACATAGTATTTAAGAAATACCAACCTGCGACAGGTGGGAAAGTAAGAGCGTTAGCATCAGGAACTGCGGGAGGGTCTGGAGGCATGCAGATGGGTGGGTATTTGTAAAATTGTCGAACATCAGTGACAATAGTCCTATGGCATTCCTCAACTTCGATCTCCGTCGGAGACGACGACGACGGAGCCACAGCCTGTACAGACGGCTTGTTGGAGCATTTTGGAAGAGATTCTTACAAAACGAAAAGTTACTATGAATACAGAAGGTGTCGGTGGAAGGGAACAAGAAGCGCCACCTCAATGTATACAGAAAGAAAAACTGAATCGAGCAAAAGTGATCAAAAGGATACTACGCAGAACTGCGACAATCAAGTGATGCGCAAAAGGTGAAAAACAGAATGAAAGGGATATTACAAGCAAAAGGAAAATAAGGAAATAAACATACGTAGTTCAACGGAACTTTTGTCAGATTGAGGAACGGATCCAAGCCCAGTCTCAAAGATTGAAAAGCTTTGAACGAAACGCGAATCGCTACCTTCCAATAATTGACGGTTAATACGAGGTCGCTTGGTATTTGATTTTTTGGATGAGTCATGGGAAATTTTGTTCTTTTGAGCTGAATCCCTGACAAAACAGACAAAATAAGTAACCACATCATGCCAACATGAGCGGCGACTCTCCAGCACAAAAAAAAAAAATAATTGAAATGGGCCGTACTTAAGATATTATGATGTTACAAAAATTTAAATCATACGCATTCTCAGACTGGGATTTTTTCGCCAAAGCCTTAGATATGTTTGGAGTGAATCTCCTCTTCTTGGAAGTAGCTTTACCGTCAAAGCTAAGCATGTTTGTAGTCTCCATTAAACAAAGGTAAGAGACAGTATTTTCTCTCGAAAACACTCGACCAGGAACCCGTGGTTAGCACACCAGAATTAGCGCAATTAACTTAACCGCTGGAGGAAGAACAATGTAACACATTATGAAATGCTATAATGGCAATGGAAACAAGCCGTTTTTAATCTTTAAATCACCTGCTATAGCACGATTATTTTAATCCCTGAAATGTGCAACATATATGAAATAAGAATAATAGCTGAGAATTTGCTTTTGAAAAGCAGAAAACCTTCAAGCCCTCACTGACACCCTTCCCATTCTTATTGCACATGAACCCTTCGTGAGAAAAAGCCGACCACTAATAATGATAAAACCATTATGGACCCTACACAGACCAAGGAAGTATGGATTTTGGTGAATAATGAGCAATCTCTGTAGCGTCACAAGGTCCCGCATCCACCAAGGTTAGAGAGGAGTAATCAAGGAGGGGGGGCGAGGGAACGCACCCCAATTCGGACGGAGGGCCAGTCCGTATATGCAGCATTGCAACCCCGACCCGAGGACTGGGAGCACCTCCATCGCTCTACAAACCTCCGCTCCCGGTGTGAGCACGTGACACTAGAGCACGGTGGCATCTTGAAATCATCAGATTGGATCTACTTTAAGCTGTTCAGTAACCACACGACACCAAAAGTCATTCGTCAAAGGTTCTCAAGTCCCTCAGAACGTCCTCAACATCCGGCTCATACATCTCAAACTCCATCCCATCGCCATCATACGGCGAAGAATTGAACGGTAGTAGTACATGGAAAAAGAATCTTTTCGCGAGAGTCTTAATTCCGCCATAGGTCCCCTTTTCCTTCACTACCCTTGAATCTGCAGGAGCTTCGAGACCCAAAAATCGGAGCCAATTGACGCGAGATCCAAAATCGAAGGGGTTATGGTAAACGATGTGATGCTTGCTGAAAGCGCGTGCCAGCTTCTGATTCTGGTAATACTCCACACTTGTTTCACCTCGTCCGATAAGGCGACCGTGCCATAGGAGAAGGCCGACAACGAAGACGAGAACGAGAATGGAAACACGGTAGAGAGCACACACAATTGTATGGACCAGGCAATTGATTCGATGACTCTAGATGGTTAGAACGGAGACAGAAATCAAACGCGGATTTGATGCTAAAAATATTCGGTTGAAACTAATAAATACAAAATTGGAATTCACTCTGCCAAATATCAGAATGCTATTTGATTAATGATGTTGAAATTGAAGAGACAAAGGTTATTTTGATGTTCGTTCCTACCTTTCAAGGTCATTGAAGTCTGTTTAGTTTGGGAGACTAACAGAATAAAGGCCGAGGCCAATGCTAACATTCATTTTTGAACCCCCGTAGCGCATCGGGTGAACCTAGTAGATGTCATTCAATATTTTCTGCCCCAAAACCGGAGTCTAACCTCAATTAGGAGCTAAAGGTTGGTTAAAATACATTCTAAATATAAGATCATATGGTACATATGAAATAATATTCATTTTATTCAGGCAGTGAATCATGCGACAATGTGGGTGCGTTTCAGCAAAGAGAACATGCTTTTTGTTATAGTCAGCGAGATTTGTATTGATTTCGATTAAACGAATTCGAGGATAAGATCATTCGATTATATCTAGTCTGAGTGATGAAACATTTCATTAAGTCCAAATTAAATGAAACTGGAGAGTCGGGGTGACAGATAAATAAATGGGTGCTGCATGACATTTCAACGGATGTTAATACAGTGAAGAGACAAGTTTACAGAAATAAAATTTTGGATGCAAAAGTGCTAAAATGGAGGTTGCCTCACATACATATCACACAAGCTTCAGCAAATAATTAACGCCAATCACTCACCTCTTCACATACCAGCCTTGAATGCTCCATAAAATCTCCGAAACCTGCCACATACAAGTACACGATACCAATGCCGAGATGAGTCAAAAATAGGAAAAAGTGTCTGTGGGTGCGCAGCCCCACACAATTATTTAGCCAAGGACAATGATGATCCATTCGCAGCACACACACTCCACAGACGACACAGTGATGTGCTCGCCACGGACGCGGACGAAGGCAACGAGAGCACATTGTTCGGGGTATGTGTGGGGACAGCGGGGACAGTGGAGGCACATGACCGGGTGAGCACAATACACCAGCGAGAAAGTGAACAAAGATATTTAGGAGAACTATGTGGCCGAGAATCGCATGAAGTAGAAGCGAGTAGAGTTCAGAAGAAGTTGAGGAAGCCGTAGCACGCCAACGAGCGAGGCGGAAGGGTAGAAGACAGGAGTAAAGAGAAATGACAACTGCGGAAATGCCAGCAGCTGAGAAGGCAACAAGACAACGACCAAAGCCACGAGGATGAGTAATGAAAAGCTGGACAATGATGCGGAGAATGAAAAGCCGCCAGTACAACAGTTTGGCCAATGTGATTAGCAGCTGGAAAAGGCGTGAAAGGAACCCCCGCACACCGGAGTGATGACATATGGGAGAAGGAAAGGTGAGCTCGTCCCAGACAAAAGCATCAGAGATCAGAGCAAGCATTTCCGATAAGCCGTGATTTCATGCGGCCGCAGTTTGTGCTGAAAAGTTGAACACACTTTCAGCGAGTCGGAGTGTCAAAATGTCACACACTAGCAAAACATGGCAATAAAGGTCAATAGAGACAAATAAAATAGACAATAGCCAAGGAAGAAAAAAATATAGCATTTCAGACGCATCTATTCCGTATTTCAATCTCAAGTTAGGCAGAATGAGGAAAATTGAACTACGGACGCATTCACATTAAAGTGCAATACATGTGGGATCACTTTAGTACATATGTTGGTTGTGAATACAAAAGGGAGAAGCTGAGAAAATCAAATGCGCTGTGATTAAAGGGCAAGCGGTTCATGCAAGTAAGAACCACACCTAACACAGAACCAGCATAAGAAATGCCACCAGCGCCTATCTTTGATGGCTGCACAAGTTCACCAATAGCAAGGAAGTGTGTTTTAACCACTATTATTCTTGTCTTGAAACCAAATGAATGCGTTTTGTGTTGTAAAGCATGATGCCGCTTCTTTGAAACTAATTTTCACATCTATATCCTAGTAACAAAATGCCTTGTCGAACACTTAAATGTAATTAAAAATCCTTGGTCTGCCTGAAATTGAATAGCTCAAGGTCATGTCGACCTCGTGTTTCCCTTTTAAGTGTGATCTGGCCCTTCATTCCACTGCGATATAGCACACGGTTTAATCAATGCCGGGATTTTGTTCGAGTACTGACAGGCCAATTTACTACCAAACCATCCACCACTTGTTTAATTGCGCGCGTCTGAAGTACTTGCTGTCACTCTCCACTGCCCTAATTTTGTATCTCAAATGGAAAGTTTTCTTAGTGGATGCGGCACTATAAAATTGGATGCCTCCTCGCTATTTAATGAAGCGCCTGAGGACGATGAGGCCAATGGATCAGTATACGGAAAAGGCATGTCTCCGAACCTTCCCAACCGACCACCGATAACATATAGCCCCACTTCAAACGATTCCAATAACCTTCCCGGCTTCGACCTAACCGCTGGCAGTGAGTGGCACTATCCCGCTGGCGTCGAACTGCGAACCTATCAGTTTGTAATTACTGAAAGATGTCTCTATCAAAATTGCTTAGTCTGCATTCCCACTGGTCTGGGGAAGACGCTTATTGCAGCTGTCGTTCTGCACAACTTCCTTCGTTGGTATCCCACCGGTTGTGTAGTTTTTATGGCTCCCACTAGACCTCTTGTCTCTCAACAAATGATTGCTTGTCGGGACTTTACTGGACTTTCTATTTCCGGCACGCGGCCAGCTGTGGCGGTTGAATTAACGGGCACAACATCACCTCAGCAACGTGCAGCTCTTTGGAATGGTCCATACCGTGCTTTCTTTCTCACACCCCAAGTTATCGTTAATGATCTCACTGCTGGTATTTGTCCTGCTACTTCAATTCGCTGTATGATTATCGACGAAGCCCACAAGGCAACTGGGAATCATGCCTATTGTCAAGTAAGTTCCTCTCGAATAACGTCTTTTTGTTCAGGTTATACGATTAATCACGGGAGCGCCTTACAATCATAGACAATTTCGTGTGGTTGCGCTCTCAGCAACTCCAGCCTCAGACCTTCTAGGTGCTCAGGCGGTAATAGCGAACCTTCTCATTTCTCATATCGAGGTGCGCACTGAATCTAGCCCCGATGTTCGTGAGTATTGTCATAAACGAGCCATCGAGACCATTGTAGTATGCCTTGATTCACAACTTTCCTGCTTCAAGAAACGTCTCTGCGACCTTGCTCTCCCACCATTTAAGCGCCTTTGTGAATACAAGGCACTGTGGATTTCGAATTCCGATCGACAACCTCACCCTGAAGCGTTTGCACCCTACACATTAGTAAGAGCCCGAGAAGCATTCCTTCGAGATAATTCCTCTTCACCCTTAACTGGCTTAGTTCTTCGAGACTTCCGACTAGCTGGGTGCTTTGCTCGAGCCCTTGAACTACTCACATTGTATGGCCTGCGCCCTGTATATCAGTATCTGCTCACAAATACAGGGTCGTCCAACGATTTGGCTCATGTTTCAGGCCTACGAGAGTTTATCTCCGATCTCAGGAGCGTTCTCGGTGTCACTGACGCTACTTCAGCAATGAGTCAACTGCCTTTTGTTGCAGGTCATCCAAAGTTGCTCAAGCTCCGCGACGTACTGATTGAACACTTTTCAGTCACTTCCGAACGCTGTTTAAGTCAGCGAGGTACTCGAGCGATAGTTTTCACACAGTACCGTGACTCTGTTTCGGACATTATGTATATGCTGCAAGCCTACTCACCCACTTTACGACCCGCAGTATTTGTGGGTCAGTCCACTTCTACTTCTGTAGATGACCAACATCATTCAAGGAAACGGACTACTCAGCGAGACCAACTCCAAGTAATGGAGATGTTCCGAGAAGGTCGTGTCAACATTCTCATTTCCACTTGTATTGGTGAAGAGGGTTTAGACGTAGGTCAAGTGGATCTTATCGTCTGTTTCGATGCGCCCAGGTCACCGTCTCGTTTGATCCAGCGTCTGGGTAGAACTGGGCGCAAGCGATCTGGACGTGTGGTGGTTCTCCTCACACAAGGTCGAGAACAAGCCAATTTCGGCCTTAGTATGACCCGTTCAAACACTGTTCATAACACCCTGTTACAAGGTCAAGCTACACGGAAACTGGTTCTCTATCCTCACAACCCTCGAATGGTACCGCTTGGAGTAAATCCCTCTCCTGTACTTTGGAAACCTTCAATCCACTCAGATACTGATGCCTGTGCCATTCAAGAAGTAAGTAATCGAAAGAAATATTTGGCGCCTCCAAATCTTCGATTCTCCCTCTGTGAAGCTTCTGCTCTCTTGTCACTTGGTCAAGTGGATACGGAGATCGGGGACACATTTTCTCGACGCTACTCGGTGAATCGGTGGATTCCATTAGTCCGCGAGAGCTTTCAGTCTGAAGCTTCAGGCCCATCGACAACCACGTGGCATTTAGTTGCTTCGCTGCGTCTCCTTGAATTGCATCGAAGGGGTCGAACAAATGCGATATACCATGCCATGGGCATCCGAAAAGTTGATATGATCTGTTCTCTATCTGATATTCCCGCTTCGATGTCTCAGTTTTCGCAGACTGCTTCAGAAAAAACTATGGAATCACCGCTTGCGACACAAGCTCAGCTTAAGTCTTCACCATCGATTAATTCGTCAATCCGACTCTTTCGAGGGCTTGTATCGAAAACTTTGATGGTCGATCCGCGAATCAATGGATCCGATAAGCTTAATCTTCCCGACGTTGTTCCTATAAGAGGAATAACGTTGGAGGGTCTGAACATGGAGTTTGAGAAAATGATTGCATCTGGAGACGTTTCTTCCACTCCAGAGTGTCAAAACTCAACGTGCTCAGAATCTGTGTCTTGTGACTCAGCATCTATATTACCTACACCATTTTCTTCATCTTTTTGTATGCCTCCGCAAACTGACTCCCCTCCAGCCAAGAGGCTACGCGTACTGACTACTACACAGGAGACTATTTTGAGTGTTTCGAATGCAACTAACGACGTGCAGCCCAACCTGAAATTGCGCCTCAGTGAAGACTTGGATAACTTCCTTAATTTGCGTTGAGGGGTTGATCTTATTTTGAATCCCTAAGGCTGCTGAACTAAGGCATGAAGGATCTCTGTGCTTTGAATGCTGTCAAGTAACATTACATTGTTAAATGCCAATGGGAAAATCCGGATGTATTCTCTGACACGTGACAAATCCTTTTGAATCAGAGGACACTCGCATTTAGCACTGATATGGACTAGCAGGAGGCAGGTAGGTCAAGGTACATTTTTACGTGAAGCTGAACTTATTCCAATCACTCATACGAATTCGAGCTCCTACGATTCTTAATTCTTCACTGCGACATTAGTTGTTCCATCCATGTGGTATAAAAGAGGCCTGTTTTTGCTAGAAAATGTGCTCTAAGATTTATACAGAAATCGAAACAAACCATACAATCGCAATTGAAGCCAAATTGGATAGGAGTGATTACGTGCATATAGTTAAGTGCCTCAATGGTAGGTAGCATCAATCCTTCCTTTTATCCATATCCAGGTCGGCATTGCCCGAGCAGTTGCCCCTAGGTGGGGGTTCTGAACGAGAGATCTGGAGTGCATTCAGTGATGCTGCCCTTTTCATTTGACCTTTGCCGTCATTCTCTGGAGCTCTGGGGACGCTAACCTTCTTATCACTTATTTTATGATGACATGCATGTTTGGTTGCAGCTATTGCTTTGTGATGCAGGACGCCAAACCATCTCAAGAAATATAGATCTTTGCATTGTGCTGGTTCGGGCTTTGCTTCTTTCTCTCTATTGTTGGCTACAGACTCGAAACTGTGCGCAATTTTTGGCTTGGAGTATCGCTTTCTATTCATCAGCGGTCGCAATCATTTCTCGCGATGGTTGTATTGAATAAGACAAACAAGCGTTACACTATGTATTCTTAGGCCTGTAGTAGGATTTGAATGAAGTTAAAGGTCTAAAATTACTAAATGTCACCATATTTTCGGCGATCCTATTAATCTGGGGGCTCAAAACGCTTGGATGTGCTGAATGCCTGAGAGATGGCAGGAATTGTTAAGGGCACTTACTGTTTTTTAGTTTACTAACAAGAACTTCGCACCCGCTGACAAGTCACATTTTAGGTAAGACAGTTCTAATCTTTGACCGAAAATATACCAAAAAATTCCAATGCACTGGGGCACGTAATGCAGTGTCTAAGCATGGAATTTCGGACTAGTCTCATGTTTTAACGTGAACACCAGTACGAAGAATGGGGAAATATTTAGCGCTGAATATCAAAGCACCCTCCCATCGGTCATTTGTATGCAAGTAACGCATAAAATTTGTCAAATCCTCAGATAAGAAAACTGCTTGTAATGCTCTGCAGCTAGCGCTATTTTTTGCACCACTAGCAGTTTTGACGATCATGATGGCGTCGGTAGGTGAAGGAAGGAGGTAATTAGAGCTGAATACATATACTCTAAGGGTAACTGAGACCAAACTTCGGCTGGCATTCTAGTCCAGCTGAAGCTCACACGATCAGGACAATTTATTAGGTAGCCGTCAGTTTTGCGAATGTTTATATAAATAAAATATTTCATGGCTAATCAGCCCTTTCATCCATTTTGGTGCATCCTACTTGATTATTTTCTTCAAAATTCTCTTCTCTTCAAGGCAATTGGTTGTGCGAAGGGCAAATTCATGTGGTACCCTTTTCGAATCTGGCATTCGTTGGCAGATTTAGGGTGTCCTTGTTCTGTTGCTACTGTTGCTAAAACAGGACTTCTGTTTATTTTAATCATTGAAGGACTCTCTGTCCCTCAGGTTTAGTGAATGACAAGTATTTTTGAGCAATTCATTATGAGTTCAGATACCCTATCAAATTGTTTGATATACGAAAATCCGTTCCAGCGTAGTGTCACGTTCTGCGCTTTCTCTCAGTGTGGAGATTATTTTGGATTTATCGAGAATCGGCGTCGCGTTCACATATATCAAACGTCCGAGCTACTGTAATTTCTTGCTCTGCTAATATATGTGAAAGCGAAAATTACGGAATATTTGTTTCAGCTTTATGGCATTGTTTATGTCTTATTGTAACCTTCTTCCGAATATTATTAAGCAATGGTTAAAATGGAGGTGATAGTGATATCATCGTTTATCTACATTCAGGCTGAAGCGCATCTTGTAGGCTTTCCAGCTGACTTTCATAGTTATTGATATTTTTTTGGTACTGGCTTTACATTGCGCTTGTTCTTCGTTCATTTGTTATTGCTCCTTTTTCCTATACTTCAGTTGACCTATTATATTATTTTTAGGCTTGTCATTTGTTCCTTTGTTCCCATTATAACAACGAACTCTTTTGTTTGCTTTCTTCGAAGTTATTCACAGTTTTATTGGTAAAGTTTTGGTTGCTTGATTTTAATTAGCATTGAGGCGTTCCTTCCTATTTCCCCTCTGATTTTTTAGTTAACTAGTCTCGATCATTTCTGGTTGCATTTAACCTGGTGTTGAGATTACGTGTTTATACAGTGACTTTCTTATCATTGTCTTTTTTGAATGTTCATTTTCCGATTCTTAGTGTCTTATTTTTGCTCTTACTTTAGGAGGTGTTCGACGGACAGCCCTGTTGGCGTCATTGCCCACACCAATGGCGAATCTCTCTGGCGCTGGAACGATGTGCCAGTAGACCTATCACCTGCTATCTCCATCGAAACCACAGGCAATGTGGATGTGAATTTCATTGTCTTCGGTGATGGGGACGTTAGAAGGTGTCGTCTGCCTCACCGCCTGGCCAAGCGCTGCTCTGTGGTTACTAAGCGCCCTGATCAGGTGTGCATCGTCGCGGTGGCTAAGTCAAATGGCTACATCGAAGTGTATAACCTTAAGCTTCTCAAGGAACATTACCCTCCTAGTATGTAGGAGTCATGCTTTCTCCTCTGTCGTTCGTTTTATTCTTAACTCTTGTCTACACAACAACGCTTTTGTACCTTTGGTTTCAATTAAGCTATTTTTAGTGATAATGTTGCTTGGGTCTTGGTTTACGAACAAAATGCGACTCCTTTGGGTCTACTGTGAAGTGCAATAAGTGGGTGCTTCAATAAAGAGATCTCCTTAGATCAACGTATTAACTATTCCCATAAATTTAACAGATTACTACTTTATATTTCTGGACATCCTCTGTTTCTCTGATCACCTGTACCCATCAGTCATTCGTGTTGTAGCACTGTCCTCATCTTAAACAAATGCTTCAAAGCGCACTTTAACCGTTCCACCGGACCATGTGGTCAAAAATGTCATCTCATTAGTTAGTTATCCAATCGGATGGTGCTTACATCAGTATTTGTGAACGTCTACCTCTATGGCAGCGCAATCGTTTTGTGGTGGCCTTGTCTGTTTTCCGTTTAACTTATATTGTTATTTATGGTTGACCAATGTATAACGCCTTGATTAGAGAATCCTTTTGGCGATGTCAGCTCAACAATTAAGGCGAATAATCGTCACACTTAATTTTAGCTACCCTATCCACAATCAACTTTTTCATTTAACTAACTTCGCCATGACATTCATGTCTTTTCATGCACCCTCACCTTGTTGTCTCTGTTAGCTAATTCTCCCACTTTTCATCCACCATTAGTCCTAGACCCGTAAAATGATTGTCTTTTATTTGTTTGTGGTGTCCGAGCTATGACGTGGAGAGCTACTGATTACCTTGTTTTTGCCCCACCGAACGCATAATGGCATGGTTACCTGCAAGACCATTAACCGTACACGGTTTGTTGAAAGCCATTATAGGATTTGCTATGAAATCTCTTCTCTCGTGGAATTTAGTGCATTTTTTAGCTTAAATACAACATTTCCAGCATGTCACATGATGTAATGCCATGCCAGCAAGGCAGAAGTCCAAACTGTGTTGTCTGAATGGACTGGAAACCACTTTTTAAGATGCATTTTTTTAAATATATCCTTCTTGCAGTTCTCGCCAAACCGTTGCATTGTTGTCTTGCTCACGAATATATCGAATTGATTTTGGAGTGACTTGACCAGTCTTTCCTTTTTTACTACTTAAAGCCCAACGGTTTCCCAGCTGGATCCTGCTAAGTCGCCTTTCATTTGCGTGAAAGGTAAACGGGTTAAATGAGTCTTAATTGCGCTTGTGTCTAACTTCAGCTTTTGGTGAAGCTGGCATCGTTCGACCATCGATAGTGAAAATGTGTAAAGCATGTAGAATTCCACCAAATGTGAAGTGATGTAAATGGCACCAGAATAACTTATGATAAACATGCATTAAGCTATTTTGGAATTGATATTGTTTCGTAATATTCAGATGATTCCTCACTCCTGTAAACTCAATGTGTCCCCAATTTCGAAACGTTTGGTCCCATAACCGTTAGAGAGTGCTTTTGATAAATTCCGATTGTGTTTCCATGTGTATATTTTCAGCACTGTCGAAAATGGTGCTCTTTGACGGTGGCCAATCCATTTTACACCTCACCATATCAATGGAGGGCGCTCTGCGTCTCGCTTCGACCAGTTATGAGGGTGTGGTGAAATTGTGGGACATCTGGGATGATGGTAACATGTACGCCACTCTCACTTCTCTCACTGCTGTTACCTCTAGTGGCATCAAGGACCTCAGCGTAAGTCCCTCTTGCCACTATTTCTCTTCTACCCTCGAACGGGGTAGTAGTATTGCATGTCGATGGGTCTTATCGGTAGTGTAAGGTTATCCACCGCACTTAGTTCATTTCAACTTTTATATTCTCATGTACTTAGAATCCATTTGCACACTCTTTCGAAACCTACAAATTGGCCACCTATACAATAGTTGAGTTATAATGGTGGCATCATTGCCTATTTCTTCTGTCAATACCCTATCCTACTTTTCATAGCAGGATCTGGAATAGCAATGTTCAAGTGAACTAATGTAGTCCCTTGGAAGTTGCATACCACCTACTAAATTCTCTGATAGGCAGTGCGCAGGTTGATTGAACAGACCGGTGTGAAGGCATTTTTTCGCAACCCGTTTTGTAGGCCAATGCACTTTCCACTTATCCATTATTTTCATCGCAATATAATCAAAAGTATCTGCTTGGACAGACTAGCCTAACCGCAATTTTGAGGTTGGTCCCTTTGCTTTCGTAGAATAGTGTCAAGAAATGATCTCGATTGGACTGTGCAAAGTTCTTTACCGTGATCCTCGAATATCTCAATACGCCTTCACTTATAGCGTTGGAATTGAGATGGAAGTTGATGAGTGTTGATGTTTCTCCCTGTTATTTTCAAATTAGTTAAAATTGTGATTTGAGTAAAAGATCTTTGCTACTAAGACCAGGAAGTGGAATTGTATGCTCCTGCACTTTCTTATCATGTTATACATGCTTAAGCCTTTCCTGGAGGCGTTACCAAGATAGAGGAACCGAGTGGATTTACGCATGACTGGAGTACTATTTGCTCAAATCACTGCACCAACATGATCGCAAATTAGTGGCATTAGTGGTTGAATAAGCGCTAAAATCTGGTGTTACCACTTGGAGCATCCTTTGATCGCTTCTGTTTTTCACTACTGCAAAGCAATCCGTAATCGCGTCCACAATACATTAGCACCACCACGCCTCCTCGATTTTTCTTTCTTTCCTGTTGACTCGCCCCCTTAAGATTTGTGAGGAAATCCTTTTTGGGGTTATAATTCAACGTCACTAGATTACCAAGATGAGGTCGTTGTAAAATGGCTTATTTGGCTTTAGAAGTACTGCCCCGTTGGGGTCAGTTGGAGAATGTTTTAAGAGCGAACTCCTCCTCTGCAAACGAGAGTATACAAATTAAAGCTGAAAGTCGTTGTCTTCTATCTAAATTTTCGGTAGGTTGAAGGCTAGTCAATCTGGCGTTGTGGGCTTAAGTCTTTTAGCTCAAGAGTCTGAGCAGGTACACAGATGGACATCTTTCATTTTTTAAACTCGCTAAGTCCTTACCGCATTCATTCATACTTTGGACAGTCGTAAGTTGACGACTAGAAGGTGCTGTCAAAGGCGCTTTGCTAAAAGACCCTTAAAAGGATTGCAAATTATGTTTGAAACGATTTCCATAGATGTCGAAGACAGTGGTTTCTAGCTGAACTGCTTGAACTCACAATTTCAAGGACCTTCGATTCGGCGCTTCTATTTAAACCTTGTTCTAATTTATTAGCATTCCCTCCGAACCTTGGTTTCTAAAGTTTTAAGTAATTTCATCCTCGAACCTCTGAACAGCTATTACTTGAACGGAGTTGAATGCATTTCCCATTTACAGTGGTACAAATGTCATCTCATTGTCCTTCCCATAGAAGTCGGAAGTAGCGTGGCCCTACAACTACGAGGTCACCGTCACTGTTTGGCATCCCTACGGTGGTCACCTTTTTCTTGGTAGCAAGCGGGGTCATGGATTGGTGCTAGAGGTAAGATTTCTTGCTTACTACGGTCGTTGCTATTCCCTTGAAGGATGAAAATGTGAGTGTACCGTCCTGAGACCCTCAATTCAGTAATGGTAGGCATAATAATTGACTGAATGCTTGTATTCACAACGAAAGGATTGAGGTGGGACTCTGGCGTGGACAGGAGTCAATTGAATAAGCATAGTACTAGAGTAATGGTTATGGCCTTTTTGAAAACTGATATCTAACTTCATTTGTTATCCATTCTTCATGAGGATCGAATAAGTGAATAAATTCAAGTTGTCGCTTCACGTCTACTCTAATGTCGTTTTCCTTGTTTAGATACCCCTTCATAAACGACCATTCAAACGCTTTAGAAAATTGGAATCCTTCGCTTAATTCGTTGTATTTCGCTAATTATTTCAGCATGGGATTGTCTACACGAATGATGGTAGTAAACATTCCCTTCCCTACTATGGTCCTTCTGCAACTCTTTTATTTGCACATAGGATGAACGTCCTTTTCGTTGGATTCGTTGCCTTCACCACTATCATAGAATTTCAGGAGCGGCCTACAGTCGAGATGGGGATTTCCTCCTCACTGCTTCTTTCGATGGCGTCTGTACTCTGTGGTCTGTGCCTTCGTATGCTCCCGTTCACCACTATCAGTAGGTCCTAGTTGCCTTGCCACAAACTCTTCCTCACTTCATTTCAGAATTTTACAGATGGATTATTTTAGGTCAGAGAACCTCTTTGGACCTCAGCTATCTGATAACAGTCTTGTGAACCATTTCTCCATCAATGTCCGTTTTCTTAGTAGTATTCATTGTAAGCAAGTCTTCATTCAATCACAATTATGTCTTGTGCATTGAGTTGAAACTGCTCATCTATTCTGCGATTTTTTCCGAGTCCTAGGCTTCTCACTGCATATAGGTAAAATTTGTACTCTTACCAACCCGGGTATTTCATTTGATCATTCTGTGCTCAAATTTTACTCTGGTTTATTTTTTGCTGCTTATGTAATTATAAGTAGCGTAAAATTTAATAAAATTGTTTCGATGATTACCAAATGCGGCCTTTGTTTGACTCTAATGATTTTAAAAATGTTTAATGGATTTGCGAAGTGCTTTGGAATAGTGCTTTAGACGCCTAGCAGTGGTTTACAAATGGAGTCAAGTCTTTTACCAAAACTACATCTGCTTTTGTGATCTTGGGACAGTCCATGAGCAGCGCTAAACCGTATCCTCTTCGACTTGGAGGTTTCACGTGCCATAAATTGACAAGGCTTAATCTTGCACTTTTGCTTAATATGTAACTGACAAATCTAGATCATTTCGTTGTTTTGTATGACCTCGAGTGAAGCATGACCGGACTAAGCCAAGCTTTTAGTAAATGGTGGAGTGGTTATGAAGCTATCTCTTGGATTCATAAGGGGAGATTTGCGTTTTAATAGAGGAGTATTGTGGTACATTTGTCTGAACATTTGTTGTCAAGTGGAGCATCAAATTATGGTCTGATTCTTTAATTTAGCCTTTTTTCATACCGAAAGCTTACTTCTCTTCCCTACTTTTCTGTTACGAACACTTTAAACCACCTTCCCCTATTGAGAATAGATCACATAAATGCTATTTCCGAGCAGATCGTGGGCTTAAGTAGCGTGTACCTCCAGGTTTGAATGCCAATCTGCGTGTGACCCTCCACGCCGCCACTATCTGGGTCTAGCAAAATATGCGTGCGTACGTGTGGGTGCGTGTGCGCACCAATTCATCTGCTGTCTCCGACGTGTGTGTGTGTTTACACACCAGTGCATTCGGTGCGCACGTTGCTGCAGTTGGCATTAGTTACGGTGCGCACGTGCGTGAAGGGTAGGAGCACGCATGCACACGCCTCATCGCAGCACCTGTGCATGCGTGTGTGCACGTCTCCCTGTGTGATCGTCTGATTGGTCGTCTAGTTGTACGCATGTGATTCGCTTCAAGTTGAAAAATCGATAATACGCAAATCAGCAAAACTACCATCCGAGGTGGAGGCGTTTATGACAGAACAAAATTTGGTCGAGATTGAATATTTCAGTGGAGTGGGGAAGTGCTTAGCTTTGGCACGGCAGTTAATCCCATTGGACTACTGTTAACTGTGGGACGTTGTCACGCCCCCTCCCCTCCTCGTCGATAATAATGATCTTTTTTAAAGGCAAATTAAGTTAACTTTCAGTTAGGTGTTCATACCTGATGTTCTTTGGTTTCATGTCGAGTGGATGACAATCGTTAATCGGTTGAGGTAGAAAATCTCAGTGATTACTTAGAAGCCAAGATGACTACTATCGAGAGCTTTTAAGAAGGTTCAGTAGCATTCACAACACTGAATTTCACAACTCAGTTACTACTACGTAAGAGAGTCAATCAGCAGTCCCGACGTGATCCGTGGTCTTCCACGAAATTCGTCTGTTGGGATCACGATAATCAGTGAAACTATGTAATTCTAGTCCAGCGATGCGACTTACATTTGTAATGTGAAGTTTCGCCATGTCTCTTGACTAAAGTCTGTTCTAAGGCTCTATGCATGTGATAGTTTGCGGTAATCACTTTAAAACCAGTTATCTATCGTTTGAGATGTGTCTGCGGCAATTCAAAGTCAACTCAACACTTCATAACGGCACATCCTCCTATCCCATTCTAATTTATTTGACCATGAAGTCAACCAAAGCGTATCCTTCTTTTTCAGCCACATGCCGGTCCCATGCAGCATGCGGCTTCTTGGAGGTGCTAATGATTTCCACGTAACCAGTCTTGCACTCTCTCCTGATTCCGAGTCCTTTGCCACCCTCTGTGAAGACGCGTAAGCGTAGAATCATGTCACTGAATCGTAAAATTTTTTGGCGTTCACACTCCTTTTAACTATGCATAGGAAACTGCATATTTGGTCTATCTCACCCGCCCAAGAATCTTACATTTTGGCTCAGTGGAGGGAATTTAACCGCCTAACACTTCGGGAAAGAACCCTTGTCTTCAGTCCCTGCGGCCGCCTCCTAGCTTGCTCGTGAGTTGACAAAAGCCTCTCTTTTTTCAATCAAGTCCGTAAAGCTCTCACCGAGGATGAACGATGGGGCTGAAGCTGTCGCTGATTGGACTTTGGCCTGCCACATGAATCATTAAAGCCGAAATGATTCATCAACTCTCCTTTAGGATGCAATTTTGAATGGGATAAGCTTTTATTGTCAAATATTAGCTAATTTTGACAGACTTGGCCTTGAGGATGATCCTTTGAGTGCTTTTTTATTCAGTATTCCAAAACTTGAATTTTTTCTACGATGTGGTCAACACTGCTAGCTATGCTTGCATTTGTAGTTTACCCCTGCCTTCCTTTCGTAGTGGTTCCTTCCACTTGCTCCCAATGCATTTCAACAAATGCAGAGCACTCGGAAGTGCATACTGGATTATCATTTTGGGTCTTACTTTTTCATCAGGAAGTAAAAGCTCCCTGCAATTCGCACTGTAGTATTC
The DNA here is from genome assembly GCA_900622495.1 of Hydatigera taeniaeformis. NCBI lineage: Eukaryota > Metazoa > Platyhelminthes > Cestoda > Cyclophyllidea > Taeniidae > Hydatigera > Hydatigera taeniaeformis. The sequence continues at coordinate 22,219 of UYWX01000106.1, forward strand.
AGATCTCACGGACTAAGAACTGGTGCTCTTAGAAATGTCTACAGATTTTTTTTTTTGAATGTAGAAGCGAAGACTATGCGCTTGTGGCCTGTCAATAAGATTAAACAGGCGAATTTGCATAAAGTGCTAGGCTCTCTCAGTTGGCAAATCCGTTCATTTTCACATCAGGGCAACCAGAAATCTGTCAGAAACTCAGCTTAAATATCATCTTCGAGAACGCTATTAGGAAGTTGAAATAGTGACAACATTGCTCAAATTAGCTTCCCACCATTGCTATGGTCACCGGTTGTTAAACCATTTGCATAGCGGTGAAAGATGGAACGTTTGGTGCATTCCATAAATCTGCCATTCAAGTGGTGATCACGAGACCCACACTAATAGCACATGACTTTTTCTTCCCAATTCCACGTAGAACTTTTGTTTGAGATTTTAGTCCCAGTCAACATTTGAGCTCAGTCTCCAGACTTGCCACTCCTGATCATGTGAGACACGTCTTGGAGTTTACCTAGATCGAGAAGTTTGCCGTGGAACCTAAACATGTCTCCTACCAACGCAGACATCAGCAGAATGTTCTGCGGCTTTGGAACTTCTTGATTACCATCATCCCACTTTCTGCTAGAATAAGTTCACATTGCCATCCACTCACGCTTTTTAGCATCCTCCTAATGCCAGTCATGAGTTCTGGGTGTCATCATTTAGTTTGTTTACCTTAAACTAGGTGCTTTTACTGTTAACAATGCTCTCTTTGAGGCCACACGTTGGGCTGAACATACCAGAACTTGTGTGTTTCACAAGACAACTCACAACAGTAGATACTTTGCTGAAAATAGGTTTTTGAAAAACATCCAATAGGTCACACGTCCAGTGAACTTAGTCGACAAGGCCACTGCTGGAGACCCAGACTGACCCAATGTGGTTCGCTCTACCGCCACACTATGCAACCAAACGCCGTACCAGCAACTTTTTTGCTACTAGATAGTATCAAAACTTAATCTCTAGCTCTCGCTTTGCCACTCCACTTTTTGCACTATACAGCTACTCGTTTTGATCTAACAATCACTTTAATATGTCATTTTGCGGTGTGCACAGTGTTGGCTTTTGTACAGCCTCGGTCACTTCGATGGCTTGGTTGTGCGTTGAACCCAACTTGGTGGGTTACAGCGTGTCTGACTATTGTAATGCAGAATGCTTTGAAGCCCATTTGTGTCAGCCATTGTGACAGGCGGTTCACTTCTGCACTCACGACGCCATAGAGCTGGCGAGTGCCTTCTATTGCAGCTGAGCGTTCCTATGCCGCAATGATCTCCCTAAAAATGTATTCACTTGTGTGTTTTAGTTTTTCATTCAATAGAAAGACTCGGTTGTCATCATTTCCCTCGGACTCTGTAATGAGCGCTTTTTGTATGCAAATTGCTTCTCGAGGTAGCAATTGCAGGTGGTGGGACGTACTGGGTCTTCAGGCACTCTTGGATTGCATCCACTCCGATTTCTATAATAGTAGAGAGGGAGAGAGTCGGTCTGTGAGCTGGTCTTAAAAGCTTCACCCATTTAGAGTCTAGTGTAACTTATCAACTCTAGATTAAGGTAGTCGCTGTACATTGACTGGTTTCAAACTACCTCTTGCAGACACACTTACTTGTCTCTGTCGTTTCTGGGAGGCTAGTAATGCATTCTACTCCAGCGATTTTGTTTGTCTACAGCCTCGGTGACCGTAGCCTCCGACTGTGGAGCCAGACAGCATGCGTACAAAGCAGTTTGGTGGGACTCTGTGTGGCGAGCATTCGACGTCATGTGGTGTCGAGTCTTCTCACCACCTCCAGGACTCCTGAAGTTAACGATCAGGACAGGACATTTTCAGCTCTCGCCTCACTGCCGCTTCCGCAGCCTCTGCGTCTCCTCCTTTGTCATGGTTTGGAGGCCTGTGCTAAGATTTGCTAGAACTTATTTTGCTGCTCAAGTAGCCTCTCCTTTCGTTGGCCTTCATCTTTGACTCTCGCTTTTACTTCTCCTGTATCTTTGATCTCTTAAGTTACTGTTTCTAAACAAAACAATATTTTATTATGTTTTAATTGTCCTTGCTGCTATGCTAATGCGAAGAGAACCCTTTTAGACGCTGAAATGGCAAACAACTAGATTTTGTTTAAAAATCAGGTTGTAAGAATAATGGATGGCGAATGGACATGGAACTCTGCGAACACATCACTGTGGAAGTGACAATTTCCCCGATTGAGCGAAATATTTCAGCTCTGGCTATGACATTTTTGTTTTCTCACTGCGATTTTGATCTTAATTTATGCTGCCAGCTCCGTACCCATTGCCATCTCATCAAGACACTGGAAGGTTGAATTCCCGGTGGAGTAAGAACATGGGATAGCATAGCACCCATTTTATCAAACTTGCCTTTGAAATACTCAACACATTCAGTCTTTTTGTCTGGCAATTTGCCGAATCTATCGCATCCTGTCATCCTGTTCGCATTCCACAGACGGTTGATAAGTTGCTATTGAAATTAGGTGCAATAAGCTCCGTCTGGTGGTAGTCTTTTCAACAGATTGAACCCCGTCACGGATCTCTTGAACACACTCATTTGAGTCGGCAATTTGACTTGACTAAATTGATTCGATACAACTCAGATCATCGAGGTTGATGGGTAGTTAAAGGGATTCGGCTGCTGTCTTTGGCGAAACCCGACACACATTTGAAGAAATTACTTGAATTCTGGATTCAGAGCCACTTAAGTCATTTCATGTTTCTTTTTTGCTACCTCATGAAACATTCATTCGATGAATACGTCTCTTCTAAAACGAACTTAATGGCAGTTGGTTAGAGAGTAGTGGATGCAGGAGTTGTTCGACCAGCAACTACGCAAGCTACTCATTCAAAAGGTGCTTGAAGTAGTTTTTCTCACTAAGCTAAACTAGTGATGAATGCTGCCAACACAGTTTCACGACAGGAGAGAGGGTCACCTACTCTGCTTGCTGTTTCAGTGTCTGATAGGAGGCAAGCAACTTTACTCTGTTGGGATACTTTGTAGGCAAAACAGCCTGATAGATCGGCTAATACAGAATCTTCGGGCTCATTTTGAAGTAAGCAGGATGGATTGACTCAGGCGACTTCTGACCACTTCATTCACACTTCTCTCCACTGAGACAGTTAACTCCTACTTAGTTCTACACTCCATTGGCCTCATTTTCTCGAACAAACATCGCGTGTTGGGAAACCAATTTTATCAGCCCCTACTTCAAGAGGAGAATTATGAGAGGGATTGTGACAAATCTGCAAATAGGCTAGTGGAGGCCTGCATTAGGGTAACAGTAAACGCCATAAAGACAAGTTATTGTGAGCAAACCTAAAATGTGAGGTTTATTGCAGCCTAATAAGAACTACAAGTGCAGTTCCGTAGTATGACTTGGTAATTATCTTTATGGCAAATTTGTATCACCTCGATGCCTTTCCTCAACCAGATCCTACGTTCTAGTTTGTCTTCTCTACTCAGTAAGGACTGTCTTTATGGAATTTTAGATTTGATATTTTAAGAGCGCAAAACCATCCATCCGGCACACTCAATCGTCGAAACACTTGGGCTTTTACCTTCCCTTACAATGATGGGGGAAGACAAACGGTAACGCACCCGCTGCAAAAATAAACAGGCTCATTTGTGAGCTACCCAATGCTCCAACAATGTGGAATACCTCCCTCTGACCCGTTCCAATCAACGTAGTGTGCTTATCAACCATCCCGGTGACAAATCAGTCGTCACCTCATCGACGATTCCTTCAATGATTAGGTGCTATCTATCCACTTTATTCGGGTACGTTCGGATGATGCATGCGTTCATTACCTCACCTGGGAAATCCATTCTCATTGTACGTAAACCACCATCCTTAACCGCCATTGCAATTCTGTTTTCGTTGTGTTCACGGTCCCAACATTTCACCAGCCCCTCACCCCGATGAAGTCACCAGCCCGCAGTTCATCCACCACTCCTTCAATTAGGACCCACCCATGATCCCCGCAGCAGAGTCCATGCGAACACTCATTAAGCTGTATAGGTTTATTTTTTTCTCAACAATCATTTCTCAATGCAATATAATTCAAAAGGAGACTGAAACAGACATTCGTCAAGCGGAACAACACTCGCAATCGACAAAACGAAAGTAGGGCAGAAATGTTTGTACAGGAAGGAATTAATACATGATCACACTTCACATGCCAAAGTATGCGCTTTATTGTTCTCTTGATCTTTCACTCCAATCGGTAATGTGGGTAAATGGTTGGCCAGATTCGTACTGCTGATACATACGCTCGTACAGGAGTTCCAAATCGGCGGTATACCGCCGGCAGTTGAACAGAGGCGAAGTTTCTCTCAATTTCCACACCTAAATAAGAGGACCAAATTATCACAAACAAGAAAAAAACATTACCTTAGCTCTGATGGCATGCAAATATTCGCGATTATTGCCCAGCTTGGATGCTATTCGAACGTAGTCCTCAGCCGACTTGGCAACTAGCTCCGGACAGCCTAAGCAATAGAGCTGACTAGCAGCCACCCGACTTGCTAGGGTTTCAAGAGGAAGAGTCACCACTGGACACCCAGCCCAAAGCACGTCCATGCCCGTTGTGTGACCATTGCAAAGTGGTGTGTCAAGGCAGACATCAGCAACTTGCCCACGACGCACGTGTTCTTCCTTCGGAGCAACATTGCTGAAGATGATACGGCGGTGCGGGTTTTGAAGACCAAAGTCAGCAGCAGCAGTCATGACATTTGCTTCACCAGCTGCTGGGAAACGCAACAACCAGAGAACCGAGTTAGGAACCAATTTTAAAATCTCCACCCACATCTTCATCGTTGGTGGGTCGATCTTATAGAGTTGGTTAAAGTTGCAGAATACAACTGCATCCTCTGGCAGCCCATAGTGTTGCCGCGAGGTAATGATAATGCTTGCTGGAATCTCTTCACCTGCTGAAGCCCGAGACTGAGTTTGTTGTGTTGTAAACCCATTTTGCAAAACTACGCTATTCAGCGTGCATGATGCTGCGTTGACTCTTATCATTTCTCTAATAGGCTGTAATGATGGGACCGTGAGAATTTGAATCTTGATATAATGCGGAATCTCCTTGATGGCAGGACCACTTGGCTCAGCAACTCGACCGCCGTAGATCATCTCCCTCATCGTGCCCACAGAAAGCAGAGGCTTAATATCAGTTCCGCAAGCAACCATTGAAGTGTCGCTTGTTCTGAGACCTCCCGCCACTTCCTCAGCACTTTCGATAATAATGCGATTTCGCATGTGCGGAAACATCTGCGCATGATCACCAATAAAGAAGGTCTTGGGCATGTAAGCTAGCTTTTCTGAATACTGCTCTGCCAAATGTAGTGGCGAGGTGACACTGTCCGTTATTATGAAATCCATGAAAGGCGACCCACTGGTGCCGGGATAACCTAACCACATAGCCTGTACTGGAGCAGGCTTAAGGGCAAAGATCTCGTTCCTAGCACCTTTGGTATACCCATTCATGTTAAGAAGAATGTGGATCCCGTCACTTGCAATCCGATCCGCGGCCTTTCCGTGGCATGCAATGGTGCTTAGGTCAACAAAGTGTTCAGCTTCGCGATTCACCTTAGCTCTGAAAGTTGTGCCATCGTCAGGAGAGAGAGAGTAGCAGAATATTTCAAATCGTGAGCGATCATGAAACCCAGGCACACTCTGCATTAGGTGGCTCGTCGGATGATTGCAGAAATCTGAGCTGACATACCCAATACGAAGACGTTGGTTAGATTGCCGCTTCATGAAACGGAAAGGTGGATGATGCAAAATGGCCACCTTTTCTAGACACAAAGCAGCATGTTTACCTGCAACCCGCCTTCTCTGTGCATGACTAAACGGGTAGAGCATGGAGTGATGAGGATGTACGGAGGGCAAACGGTTCGAATCCAACTGCTCTTGAACAATGCTCACCAGTTTCTTCATTCTCTCCTTATAGTCACTCCAGTCACACACGATCTGCATACAATGCGCCAAGTTGCAGAACGCATCCGGAAAATTTGGCTTCAGCTTCAAGGCCGTCTTGTAAGAGTTGATGGCCTCCGCCAAATTTCCGCCGTCTTTCATAATACTGGCTAAGTTCGAATGGGCATCTGCAAAGGCTGGGTTGATCTGAATAGCCCGCTGGTAACATTGCATTGCACCGCTAACATCTTGCAGCTCTTTCAAAGTATTACCCATATTCGAGTAGGCGTCTGCGAAAGTCGGAGAGATTCTGATGGCCTCGCGGTAGTGACGAAGAGCCTCCTGCAATTTGCCCTGCAGCTGTAGCATACTAGCCAGATTGGAGTGCGCTACGGCAAAGTCGGGATATACTTCCAGAGCCCTTAGGTACAGTCGAATTGCCTCCTCAGAGCGACCTTGTTCTCGCTTTATGTTGGCAAGATTGTTAAGCGAATCAGCATGGGAAGGATAGAGACTGAGTGCGGTGTTGTAGTACTCCTCTGCCTCCGACACTTTACCCTTTTCCTTCAAGGCGTTTGCCAAGTTACAGTAAGCATCAGGGAAATTGGGTTGGAGGTCAATCGCTCGCCTGTATGTATCTATCGCCAGGTCGATAAGGTTCTGTTCGTAGTAGACACAAGCAAGATTCCCATGTACTACAGCGTGATTCGGAGCTAAAGTGAGAGCTCTGAGATATGCTGCTACTGCACGATCGAAAATTCTTGCCTCCTTAAGAACGTTTCCCAGATTTATGTATGCATCAAGAAATGATGGATCCAGAGTTACCGCCTAAAGTGGAAAATCGAAAAGAGTACAGCTTACCTTCTCGAAATGGTGAATAGCAAGCCATATTTCGTTTTGGGCATTAAAAACGCAACCTAAGTTGCTCCAAGCAACCGCAAACGTTGGGCAGGTTTCGATGGCCTTCAGATAGCACGACTAAACGAAAAGAAAGTAAGAGGAAATTATTGGAGGCCGGTGACACAAGGCACGCTTATGCATGCCTAGAATGGCCCTGAGCGTGGAGGAGTGATCTTCACGGTTCCAAAAAGGAACACTCAGGTGAAGACACGCAGTGTGAAATGGACAGGTGCATCGCGCTTAAGCGAAAGCGGATACACGCGCGCAGCAAACTCACGACTTCAATAGGTCACTTCCGCGATCACCTTCACCGTGTAGATTCTCACCTTTGCTGTTTAAACGGAGAAAATCTGACGAATTAGTTCTTGTCTACAAGTGTGATGCTAGAAACCTAAACCTTGACTGGACTGGTTATGCGCAATGGCACAAGTGCCGCAGAGGGTGTCCAGTCAAGCGCGAAGGCCACTGCACAAACCCACTTCAAAACTCTTACTTTGGCCTCATCTAGTCGACCAAGGGCCTTGAGAAGATTTCCTAGATCGCTCCGCACGCAGTACAAATCCTGACAAAATCATCTTATGGCATACAAATAATGACTTACCGGGTTGTACTGCAAAGCTGTTGCGTAGGCACTAACAGCAGATTCCGTATCGCCGAAAGCCACCAAAGCCGCAGCCAAATTGATGTATCCATCAATGAAATCGGGCTTAATGTTTAAAGCGTGGCGATAGTTGTCGATAGCTTCTTTCAGTTGTCCACGCTCCTTAAAAACATTACCCAAATTGGAATAAGCTTCTGCCATCAACGGATTTTGTTTAATGGCGAGTTGACTGAAGTATGCTGATTTGTCCATACGACGACATTGAAAGTGAATTGAGCTCAAAAGAAGGAGTGTAGACGTATTTTCTGGCTCTTGATGCCACACCTGCATGCAGTGATGCTCTGCTAGTTCGTAGTTGCCAGCCTGATATTCCCTGTGAGCGAGGTCAGCCAAAGCTGAAAGAGCAGCTCGATCATGCGGTATCATCCCTCGAATCCGCGGGGAATCCCCCAAATGCGCTAAAGTATGCCTATCCAGCATCTGGTTACGCGAGCCCAGTGCTAACAAATGACACGAAACCGGGTTAGTTCATTAAAACCTTGACAGAGAAAGAAACAAAAACTAAAAAATATCAAGGCATTTTATGCATATTACATTCTTAAAGTTACGACGATAACAAATTGAAAGATATATAGCCAAAAGAGGAATTTTTTAAAGTTGAAAATTAGTGTCATCAAAATCCAAAATCAATATTTGAAACATGAAATCGTGGGTTTGAAATTAATTATTATTGGCCTTAGCATAGTGTTACATTTTGGTGCTTCGACTAGGTAGAAGAGGGCATTTGGTTAGAAAGAATACATGTGTTCAAGGAGAAATGGTGTGAGATGGGGCTTTGGCTTGATCCAAGGATAAGCCAACGCGACGGCTAGTCATGCGGGTAGCTCTCAACGCTCTCCACCGTGAGCCGCCTGTTCCAGCTCGCACAACATGATTGGTGCTGCAAGTAAACACTCACGAACCGGTCGGGCCAGCCCTTGGCGCCTACGCCATCGGTGAGCTGCATTCGGCCTTCTCAACAGCTTTGATGACTAAAGAGGGCATAAGATAAAAAGTTGTGCTGTAATATTCTGTTTATTTTATCAATAGGGTGTCATCCTGCCCCTGTTTTCATGGGCTGGACTTTTGATTAATCCAATGCCTTATCTCTCTCCTTTCTCTTGAATACTTATTTGCCGTCCTACTTAATGTCTTCTACAGAATTGGAACTCGCGGGACACTACAACAGTGACAGTGGAAAAAGACACGCCTTTGATATTACTTTTATTCTTCTTTCCATCGTTTGTGATTAACTTCTATGCTGTGGATGAAGTGCTAGCCTTAAACAGAAGAAGAAAAACTTTCTATAATAGAATAGCTGAGAACAGTATTTCGATTGGCATCCCCCCATCCTTATGTACCACTGGCAAGTTATTCACAATCGAAGCGCATATGGGTGTCGAGTATGATGGCATACAAGAACAACTTATATGGGGGGCGTGTTTGATCCCGTTTCCCCTTATTCTCACCCGCTTCAGACCAGATCAAAAATGCCTCATCATAGATACAATAAATGACTACCAGAATTTCACGGCTCTTAGTCCTGCTCCTACGCATAATGTAACTCCAGTTTCAGTTGAAAATGCTAAGAACGCCAAGTGCAACTCCTCATCTCATGGTAGCCAATGGCTCGTGCGGCTGGTTTGTAAATATTTCCTTGGAGCAATGAAGGCGGTGTGATAACTGGCGGGAGAAATGTATTTAAGAATTCACCAGAGAGGTTGCTAAGATTAGGTGGGGGCGATGTATCACTTTGTTTATTTGACTACATGTATCACTGGCGGTCACTCTGACACTTATCTTGCATTTGTCTGCATTGGCTGACCTCCTAAATGCATTCTTCTACCTTACGAGAAGTCTCGAGAGGCTACAATTACATTGCCCTTTCTTCTGAACAACATCTTCGACCCCTCCCTTAATGCATCCCTCGAATTAGTCATCAGATTTTATTTAGTACTGCAACAACTAGGCAGCCGCGTTGATTCCTTCTCATCCACTTCCTCCGGTCGGAGGACGGGATTCGGAAAGAATGATTTCTGTTGACCATCAATTGTGTCCAGCTCTAGGCGTTGGTACGCTGGTCTAAATCAGATTATTGGTAGTGAAAACGGGATCAAACAGTCTTGTAGGAAAAGAGATTCTATTTAGCATCCAGTTAAACACTTATATGCGGTAAGACGAATTCCTATACGAAACTTTTCCTGATGTTTTGAGGCAGTGTTGCTTCAGTTGTTAAAAGCTTGCCTTTGGGACGCAGGAACGAGGCAGAGCCAAATGCATACGCCATTCAGTGCGATTGCCTCGCACTGCAGAAGTGTGTCACGAAGTGATAACGACTTTGGTTTCGCTTTCCTCTCCCATTAATGTAACGTCCTGGGATTTTCCACTAGGTAGACGATGGCATTTGGTGGGACTGAATGCATGCTTTCAAGGAGAAAATGGGAGAGGTTGGGCTTCGGCTTGACTCGAAGCCCATTTCAAAGAGACAAAATCACGATAAATACCAGTGCGGCCGCCAATTATTTACTTGGGCGGACAACTTGTTTTTGTTGGGCTGACTGACCGTTGGGCTTTGCAAAAAGCTCCACTCCCACATTTTCAGCAATGGGAGGTCTCAGAAAGTTTTTAATAAGTGAGAGGCAATCGTACATTTGTAGTCCTTTTAGACTAAATCAATTTCCTGTTCGACCGATTTAGGAAAACATGTATCGCATAAATTAGTCCTTTAGTTAAAAAAGGAATAATTTATGGCTTCTCCATCACTGTCATTCATCTCTCTCCTAACTGCCGCCTCAGGAGGCTGTCTACTATTGTTAGCTCCAAATAAGCAACTGAGCAGGCGATGAAAAGTGCAATAAAAAGATAGGAGTGTGGTGTCCATCAGGATTCCGGCTTGAGTTCCGCCTCTCGCCCATAAGGCCCATTTTAAGCGACTAATATGCCTGACACAAATTTTTGAATAATTGATAAAAATTGCTAGAAAATATAGCGTGGACGCAAAGAAGGAAGTAGGCACTAAAAGCTTGCACCGTAATACAAGGCTTAGAGAGAATGGTTTTCGTGAAGTGAAAAAAATGTCTAAAATAATGCATTCCTTATAGCTCGAATAACCCATCCGTTCGACTGTGAGTAGAAGTGGAAGGGACCCGGGCGGTGGCGTTGCTTTGTACGTGTGGTTTGCCTTTGGGAAATGTCAGAAGACAAATTTTCCTTTGTTCAACTATGTGTGTCCAACCAAGCCATATGCCTTATGGAATCTATGTAGAAATTTTGGAGCACCAAACAGATTGCAGTGGGAAGCGGTGCCGACGTTGAAAATCGCCATTTATGGCATAAAGGAAGGAATGGGAATGGCGGCGTCCAGCTCATTCGCATGTTCTAAAGGCAAGATTTACGTATAAGAATTTACTCATTTATACGCTTCTACAGGTGCCGTTCTGTGACACTACTTTAAACTCCATCTGCATGAAATTCTCATACCCCGTACTCTAGTTCACTACTCTGTTCAGACGCTTAGTCCTGAAGAGATGATGAGCAAGAAAATCTCCATTCTTGGCAAAACTCCATGTCCATTTGAAGCTTATAGAGGAGAATAGTGAAGTTATTTAATTTTTTGGCAGGGATAGATTGTTTTGAGAGTTTTTCGGAGAGTACATATTTGTACTGGAGGGACATTTCTGCTGACACCATTACCATATAAGAGACTCAGGTTCGCTCAATTCGACCAAGAAGAGTTAAAATAAGATCTTTTTATCGGAACACATCGAATATGCTGAGAAACGTTCCCTGAGTTCACCTCGATTGCGCTATGGTCGAGGCATCGCGGAGTATAAACACTAAATTGTTGATTTGCTTTACGACACTAGCAACAGGAGCGCTGTACAAGCATGATCCTGTGGAGCTGTGCACGTCAGGACGTGAAAGTGAATGAGCCACCCTTTTCTACTTTCTTCCAAATGACTCATCCATTTCTCCAAATCCCAACACTTTTTGCCTCCTTTCCCACTAGTACATTCAGGACCAGCGCTCTTGCTCACAGACTAGTTTTTGTTTTGTTCAAATTCGTCAATTTTGACCCATAGCAAGCAATTTGTAGTCATACATGTGGTCTCTCAACCCTTTTTTCCCTGGATTCTTCCCTCTGACTTCATAGAAGAAGGTTTAACCTGTGGGAAGGACCAAATATGAGCAGAGGAAATCTATAACGACCACTGAGAATTGACTACGCGCCTCAAACACAGCATCCCAACTGAATTGCCGCCTCTCACACCAAGGACGCTTTAAACTTTCAATAGGCGTCACACTTCTCAATGCTGAAACATGATTTCCCGATGTCGACAATTGCAGGGATGTTGAGCCTCCTACGGTGCACAACAAGCAGCACCGGCCAAGCAGGACCGCCGGTCTTCTTGATCATAGTGCATAAAGATAAACGCTTGAAATAACCACAGACCGAATTCCCGTCACGATCGTAAGTCACGGTCGTCCATGCTTATTTCTGAGGACTAAGAGACATCTACTTGACGGCGACGACCGAAGTCCTGCTCCTCGATGGCATGCCAGGCCTCAGTGGTCGGACAGACTTCCCTACTTGCTTTCGCAAAATAAACTTAAGAACACGGCACTACATGCCTAATGGCACAGATTCCCCGCCTGACAACGCTGCTTCCAGCTCCGTTTAAAAATCGTTGATACCTGGAAAGGAAGGCAACTCACACAACGACGATTCACACAAACAGTGAACACTACACTACGCATCCAATTGGACAGCGAAAGATACTGAGCTAAAGAATAATCGCATTAGCCTATCCTAAACCATGTTTTTATTAGTCATATAGACTGAGAACCCATAGCATGATGACTGCATCGTGCACACCACTAGCACGTTTCTCAAATTCGACCTCAAGACATGCACGACCAGACGTTTTAGTGGTGCTAGTAATGCTAGCATGCGGATATGACAACCGGAACAACTGTTTCACACCATCTCCAATACAGGGGAGACAAGTCCCTCATCCTAGACTCCGTGAACTCGCTGTCATCACAATGATAATTGAGCAGAGCTCACACTAAGAGTCAAGTTGACTGCAGCAAAGGCAAGTACATTACCAGAAGAAGGTGCACACCGACACCGATCTTGGATGCATACAAAGGAAACCCTGAGACTGAAAATCGCCATTCCTCGACATAAAACCAGACCCAATGAGTCCAGACCGATACAAGTAGCCATGGTCAAGACGTCTTAAAGAAAGCGAATTTGGTACATTCAACAATGTTTATAGGTATCATAATTAATCACAACGCCGAAACAACAGCACGTACACCTCCACAGATGTTTGAGAACCGATTTAATAGAAAAATCTGAAGAGAAAAAAGTATCTTGATTAAGTTCTCAGAGTAACTATGTAACTCGCATAAGTGCGTGATAGACATTGGTAGCCAACATCAGCTCACAATGCGACGAAGAGTATCATCACAACAACAGTGTTAAAGCTTACCCAAAATCCTCACACGATACTACTCACACGCGACACGAGCCAAACCACGCCACAAAACTCACCAGAACAACTAAAACCGAAACCCGCGTCATTGTACTTGAACAATACAAAAAAGCGTATACATTTCACAAATATTTTTTTCTCAATGATATGCCAATTATTGCCTTTTAAAAATAGCTATCGAAAACATTAATTAACGAAAAGCTTGTAAGCGTGTCTATCATTAAAATGAACAGAAGTTAGCATGTGATTTGCAATCTATTGTTGGATATCCAACTCTGTGCTCCAGCGCCCTGAGACTTCTCAATAGGCAAAAGAAGATATCAGGCTGAAACTGGTTATATACATTCTAGGGGGAAGAAAAGGAAGTAGGATTTGGCTTGGACAGAGGACCAGGTAACGCGTATACGGGCAAGAACGATGCAGTAACCACGAGGCAACCGCTCCACTTGACAGTTACAATGGGACTGAGGAACTGTACTTATTTTTTTGCAGCTTCAAATGGACGAGGAGGTACATTCGGTCTGACAACCGGATTCGGGGCTGCATACATCCTTTGACCATCGATTGCTTCCAGGACTAGACGGTTAACCAATGGACTATGCACGGATTTTTAAAGGAAACTTAGGCACGAAATTAATACAGATAGTTCATGACGGTCGCTTCAGTTTTTGATAGCTTGCCTGTGGAACACGGGGATAAGGTGAAGCCATCTGCAGGCGTCGGTCCCAGCCCTATCTTGTGACGTATTTTGAGGTTCTCCCTGTAATGCTTTGTTTATGCGACCATCTGACGGTTGGCGGTCATTTTAGGACTTGTCTGGGCCCTGTACACGTGGGCTGGCCTTCGGGCCACGCTCAGGCCCCATTTCTCCTAATGCTTTCGGAATACATGTATTCAACCCCACTTATGTCTTCTACTACCCCATTTGGAGCCTCGGGGCGCTACACTCCCGCCACCAAAGTTAATTTACCTCCTCCACACCGTAAGTACATGCAACAACTGATACGTCGCCACAACTGTGGCTTTCCGAGAGCAAAGTAACTAGGCCTGAGCATGGCCTGAAGGCCAGCTCACGCGCACAAGGACCAGACGGATCTTAAAGTAACCGTCAAGTGCCAAATAGTTACAAAACGAAGAATTACGACATTAACAAAGTATTACGCTAGGCCTGGCTCCTTACAAGTGCCATCCTTTGAGCTGCTCTAGGTATACCAATCACACTAGCCATCATAATTTATCCCGTGCTACTAGGCAACACACATTGTGGCATTTACTACTGTGGGGACAAAGGTCAGTTGCACGGGACGGAAGATAGTCTAATTTCCTTATAAGAGAGTGGCTGTAAACCATGCCTGCGTTCGAATCCACACTGCCGTCATGCTTCACAGACAAGATTTGGGCAGCCGAAGAGATACAGTCATACTCCAACTGAAATATTTAATAATGGAATTCTCCTAACTACATCCAAGTATAGATGTTGGAAACGATACTACAGCAAATGTCCTTCCATATCGGACTGCTTGATCGTGACTTTGTTGGACTTAGTTGTGAACATTATTGTTGATCAACAGAAATCTGTTACTACGTTTTCTGCCCCCAGACCGAAGAAAAATTGGTTAGACTGAAGAGGATTTTGAGGTTCTCTTGGTAGCTGATGGTCGGAGGGGCTGGTCTATTGGTGCTGTGCCGTTCTGAGACTTCCTATGGTGGAAGAAGGCAGTAAACCAGGCTAAGTACAGGTGTTCTGGAGAGAACAGAGCAGATAAACATGAGCATGGCCCAAAGACCAGCCTACGATTACACGGACCAGACAAGTCCTAAAGGGACTGCCAAACGTCAGGCAGTTACATCAACAAAGCACTACAAGTGCTTTTTTGCAGTGCTGAATACTTTGTGTTGGCATATTGAATGATAGATAGCAGCACAAGCAATAATTCCACTATCAATCGTAAACTTTTTTAGTTAATGTTGACATTTGCGGCATTGTTTGAGTCTGGAGTTTATCGATCAACTGCATGCCGGTCTAATCCTATAAGAATGTCTACAAAAGCTTTGCTCAGGTATTTTGACAAATTTTTTATAATCAGCAATATTGCGAAAAGTTTTGAGTAGTCCTTATCCATTGTAGGAATCTTTGGCTGTGACATCACATAAAGACACTCTACTCATAGATGTTCGTTATTTTTTGCAGTCTTTTGCTTTCATTATTTCGTGGTTTTCCATTGATTGCCGAATTTTAAAATTATTGGTTGATTGCCTTCCTACCCTTGATTGGTGGAGTTCTTTTGTAAACCTTATAGCCCATAAGGTTATTTGAACTCTTACGTTGTGGCGTGCTT
Organism: Hydatigera taeniaeformis; assembly: GCA_900622495.1. Lineage (NCBI taxonomy): Eukaryota > Metazoa > Platyhelminthes > Cestoda > Cyclophyllidea > Taeniidae > Hydatigera > Hydatigera taeniaeformis. The sequence continues at coordinate 37,550 of UYWX01000106.1, forward strand.
GCTGTACATGTTCCATATAATTCAATTAAATAATGCCCAAGAAGAAAGCTACGAAGAAAAGTAGTCCCCATATATTTTTTTACGTGGCTAGGTATCGTTCCCGAAGGAGTTTCCGATGATCTTAGTATCGCGAGTCAGTCCGTTGAGGGGAGTGATTCGGAGTCGTCGAGGGCCGACGTAAGTCCGGATTGATGGTGTCGTGTATGAGTGTGATATGCAGATATTTTATTACAAATGGTTGATGTTAGTGTGTCAACGTTTAGGCTCTGTTAGGGGTCCTTGCCTCACGTTAGCATGTAGTTTTATGCCCTGCCTTACGTCTAAACCTTTGCGCAAGTAAATATGTGAGAGGAAATTGTATTTGAAGTACCAGAGCTGTGTTCGATGTTATGTTTTAACGTATTTTGGTTATAGTCGTCCGACGATCCAACTGTATCGCTATTGGATAAAGTGGCGATGGCTATTGACTCACTTTCCGCAAGTCGTCCGGATCAACGAGTCCTCGTAATGCGATCTCTACGAGATGCATTCCGTGTAAATTACCTCGGTCTACCCACTTTACCCGAAAAATGGAACTATTATGAGACACTAATTTCAGGTTTGGACACTGCTATGAGGCGTGGTAAACCCGCAGAGGAGGTGGCAGCAGCTCAGTGTCTAAGCGTCTTTAGCACTCAACTTACGCCTTTTGAGAACCGATGTTTAGCCGAACAGTTCCAAAGTTTCATGGAATCGCGAATATGTGATCCCACGGAAAAGAATACATTTAGAAGTGCCTGCGCTACCACTCTGGGGTGGCTGCACTTTCTGAGCGATTCAAAGGACTTTCCTAGCATTAAGCGGCTGATGAACCTTCTGGAGGACATTTTCAGGGCCTCCTGTCTTAAAGGTGACGGGAAACCGCAGACACTTGAGGCGACGACGGTGGCACTGCATCGCGATTGCCTCCATGTCTGGTGCCTCCTCTACACCATCTTGCCTATCTCAGATGCAAATGATTTAGGCCAAGGTGTGATAAAGTCACTTGTTAGTCTTCTTCAGTCCAACTATCTGGATGTTCGACTTGCTGCCGGTGATGCAGTTGGTCTGATTTACGAGCGCATTCGTGATGAGTCGAAGAGTGACTTTAGGGGCCCATATTTCGGCATGCTGACTGAAGTTCTCGATCAGCTCGCCAATAATTCTGACAAGTCAACGTCGAAGGTCGATTCAAAGAAACAGCGTTCTAGCTTCCGCGACCTTCTAAACTTCTTGCGCTCCTACGAATTACCATCCGAACAGGTGGTGAAGTTACAGTCGGAGCGTCTGACCATTGACTCATTTTGTTTGGCCTTCCTCTATGACTCCTTCTGTCGTCTTATAGCAGTTGGTATGAATACGCACTTGCGCGAGAGTGAGCTGATGCGAACGGTCTTTGATTTGGGCCCGCCACCACTAAGAATACATCCTAGTCAGGCGGTGCGTGGGCAGAACAAAAAGGCTCGCCAATATGCAAACCAGCGTGCTTCAAAAGTTCGTACTCGACATCGGCAGAAGTCACGCGACCGGAGGGCTATATTGACCCAAGAGGAGTGCTGATGAATCCCCTGGGAGTATGACTTTATTGTTTCCTTAGTCATAACTTTTCTTAAACGTCTTCTTCGTACATGCTGTTATGCTAGTTTCTTATCATTTATGCTGAGCGCTTTTGGCATTACTAAGCCATTAGCATTGATGCTACATGTACGGGAGCCTACTTTTATTTAATTTCATATATTCATTTTGGCTTTTGCTTGGAGTTGGTCCAAGGTGTATTGTTCGTTTGTTCATCTAGGGCGCAGCGAATCCATGGGAGCATGATGCTGCCTGTTGTATCGTATCATTTGTTTCGAGGAGTGTGTGTTCTGGGTTACTCTACTTTTCATAGTTCGTTTGGTATTTGCCTTCCGCATTATTGATGTACCGCGTACGTGTTACGATGTCAACGGTTGCTACGTTGTTTTGCCACAAAACTAAATTGACCAAACATTTTGAGACCTTAATCCGAAATCACGTATTATCGGGGTCGATGAGGGGCTACCTCACAATTAATATTCTTGCAAAGTGTACATTACACTGTGCTAAAATCGTTGAAAATAGTGTTGTGTCGCCTCTGACTGAACATTGCTTGTACAGATCCTATGTGGCCAAGCAACATAGGAAAGGATTAAAAGATCAACTTCTCCGATATTCTTACTCGAAATGCAGCCTCATGTGTCTACGCTTAGGTAACCTACATTGTCAACAGAAGTGTAGCGTGATCTGGTCAAGTGAAGTCGTGGCATCACTCCACGTGATGGCATCACGCACATGATTGAGGTTAGCAACACCGAACATTGTGATTGTCATGGCTTTCCGAGTTCCAACAGGTGGAGACTCATTCATTTTAACTCTTAGGCGATTTTGAGATGCCAATCAAGTAGCAGTGAACGCATCAAATGTTGGAGGGGTTTACAAGGTCTGGAGTGGGTAGTAGGTATTCTCGAGTGTGTGGTCCGGCCTCTGGCTTCTTCTTGAACTCACACGAATCATCGTTTGCAGTTAAATTTTGATGAGCAGACACTGGCAGTGAACTTGCACAAAAGGTGAGATAGAGAAAGAGTGAAACTCATTAATTGCGAAAAGGAGTACAGTCACCTTAACTCAAATAACTCAATTAACGCCTATGTGAGGAGAGTAGATTCGATGACAGGTAGTTTTTTTTCTTTGTTACGTGTTGTTAAATTTGCTCCAATTTGCAGGACAGTGGACTGGGACAAAGCATAGTCAAAAGGGTATTTACCTCAATCTTCGCTATTTGCACTTCTCTCCTAGCAACATGACCTAAAAATGCTTCAAGTTACTACCTGGCCTTCCACACTGGATGGTCTGTTACAACTTCACGAAGGAAATGGAGCGGTGTATGACCCTGCAGCCAGTACATTACGTCAGTGTAAGGTAAGCAAGACAAGTTTAGGTTGTTGGCGATATGATCGCCATCAGGAGTGAAGGCTGCTTCTTGTGTGAGTCTCTTCCAACACAACCACGATGCGGTATTCTCAGGGAGAACGTGGTCGCCCTACCCAACATACCTGCTGACTGGCTTAAATCCAAATAAAATATTTAACTATAGAATCTTCCATTTGATACCTGTAAGTAGTCAGATGTTCAAGAACATGCAACAACTATTGCGATTTTTTCACTCTCCTCTTCCCTACAACTATGACTAGGACCAGAAATATGGTTGTTTTGGAGCGCCTTTATTACTCTCGAGAGAGCAGAGGGCATGATTGCGTGCAAAAATGGGGAGTACTGTCTTTTCTCCCTTCGAAACTGAGATTCGAAATGTTCTGGATCATTTAAGGAAGCTGATGATATGCTAAAATTTCAGTTTCTTGCAAGATTCCTGATAGTCTACATTAACTGAAATTTTCTGTCAGCACATGTCGCGCATCTGAAAAATGAACTGGCTGCTACTAAGAAGATAATACAAGTAAGTGGCGATCATTTAACCTAAAATTGAATTGAAAAAACTAACGAGTAAAAATCGAGCTTTTAGCGTCTTATTTCCCTGAAGTGGTACTGAAATCAAGCAGTTTGGGGTTCTTTCTGCCATAACAATAATACATTTTAGACATTGTCATGAAAGCTCCTATTTGCTGAAAGAGATTATTGAATGCGACTTCGACGTTTAGAGGTTTTTTTTTTTTTCTGGTCACCTCACGCGAACTCAAATGCTATCAACTCGTTGCGCTAAATGCCAAACCAGGTTGGCAGTCATTACCCAAGCATACACCATCAGAGTAATGGCACCGATGTCTCAAGGCACTGCTTGCCTCACCGTCTCCACCTCCACGCTGCCTCCACCTTCCTACCCTCCTCGCTTCCCTCATCCCTCTTCGCCTCTCTTCCCTCCATCACACCTTCTCGCGTCCCCCTCATCCACCTCTCTTCTCCTTCCAAATCTGCTACACCACATCGTCGCATGGGCACTTGTTATGCCTGCATCTCGACAGTCGTCGACTGCGCAGCCTGCGAAAGCGACGGTTTCAACTCCATCGAAGTGCTCACTGGAGAAGAGGAAAGAGCACGTCTATCACAATGGAAGCTTCTCACGCACACCTACCACATTGCATCCCGAAGGCGGATCTCCTGCGCAATTGCATGCTGACCTTCAGATGAGAGGCGATTTGCGTAAAATCACACGCAAAACCACAGCTCGAGAGTATTACAGCTTTTGGAGATTTAGGCTGATTAACCATCTTGAAGCGTTGGTTGAGAAGCAACTGGGTTGTTTACAAGCGTGAAGAAGATGTCCTTTCCCTTAGTGTTGTAATACCATCCCCATCCTGCGTTTCAAGCCGATCAGTCATGCATCATATCCAAATGTGGCGTTTTGAGAGCGTAGCTTGAAGAAGGAGAACGAAGGTGACCGCAGAAGTACGTGCTACTTAGGCGGCGAGCCATCAGAATCAATCTCCGCAGATAGCGATGCTAATGCATAGTCCCATCTTCAAAGTTGGCAGGAGTGAGTTATTGGCGCCTACATTTCCACCTATCCCATCCCTCATGCAAGTAACGAATGAAGATTTTGTCATTTTTTCACAATTCACCCCCTTCGAACACTACCGATCGCAGTTCTCGAAACTTCATTTTTGTGATTTGCAGATCAGGTATCAGTGAACAGTACAAAGTCAAGATCGGCTAACATTTCTCAAGATGAGAGCCAAATCTTTGCATCATCTTTCTTGTAGTTACTTCAGTCAAATACTCATCAGTGCCTTCTTCTTGCCCAAATGACGCCATTAAAAAATGGGGCCATCAGAAGGCTGTCGACGGCATCCAGGTCCGTCTATACCTGGCCTTTTCCACAATGCCTCAAGTTTGTTAATTTACCACACCCGCAGAAGAATATGCACCGAATTTCTTGTTTATTTTAGCTTCTCATTTACCTTGCATTTTCTTGGGAATTTTGTGAGACCGTTGCAAGCACAAGGGCTGTTTTCAATTTATTCTCATAATGGCGCCACCTTAGACTTCCTAAGCACCCGAAAATAACAGATTGACGCAACTCAGCAAGTAGTTCATTAGTTGCGTAAACCTACTTAGAACTAGGAAAAGGAGCCCAAATTAGAGGGTGCCTTCAGCTCATCCCGGTCTCCTTGAAATGCCATGAGTATAGGAGTTATAAAAGTAAATAAGTACATATTTAACTAGCCATTGGTGATCATCGTCATCGGGGGAATTGAGAAGTTGATGGACCCATCTGGTTAGCACAAATCCATAAACCTGGTCGGCAAGCGCCTCATAGTCCTCCGCATCGGGTGTGCGAGACATCCCAACGTTGTGGACACCAAAGGATCAATTTGGTTTACTTCTGGCCACCAATTAAGTTGCCATAAATACGGTGACTTTTGATCGCTTCACGTGACAGACGCTAGCACAGGAGCGAGTTGCTGTCACAAGCCATCTGCAAGTAGTATGGCTATCACAAGTAGCTGGAACGATACAGTCGGTGTGATGCGTTAATGAGCACTGACAAAATTTAGCTTTTTATTTAGCCTATTGGATGTAATTTGAAGGGCGGTAATAAACTCGGTGTGTTTGCTAAAAAAAATGACAACTAATCGCCACTAACAGGCATCAAGGACGCCATAGTGATTGCTGCAAAGGTTGAGCCTGGCCATAGAACATAAACTCTCTCAACTTCGATATTCCTAATAGATGGACAGAAAGGGTAAACAAGGGCTCAACATATAAATTTGGGTTTGTCCTCTGCTTTGCCACTAGCCAAAAACAGCATTAAGCCAACAGCAGGTAATAAAAAGCCGTTAAGTAGATGTCTTAGTAGCATAAATAGACCAGTCTCGAAGTGAGCGATGATGAAATTCACTCGCTACTATGACCTCAAGTGCAGCAGTTCAGATGTGTGGTCAGGCATGACCACCAGAGGACACCAGACCGAAGGTGTGGGGTCATAACGTCACCCATCTACATTGGCATGGGTGAGTTGAGTGTCCCTACCGTGGTGGGAGCAGTGGTGGACTACTCTCACACCAACAACAGCCACACTTTTCCCTCTGTTCGAACGATGCATAA